>CAXITT010000160.1:382172-433860 GCA_964033795.1 Lymnaea stagnalis | reverse complement strand
GCGCTCCCGATCTAGAGAGAGAGAGAGAGAGAGAGAGAGAGAGAGAGAGAGAGAGAGAGAGAGAGAATGTGTTTATGAGCCATGTTCCGGACGCAAGTATAAAGTCAAAACCTTATTGAAAACTTGTATTAATGTATATATAATAATATGTTTATGTTACTTGTTTGAAATAAAAACATTATAAACATAACACATGGTGGCCAGAATCTCAAGTATGGTATCGATCAGTATCAATGACGCAGTGTGATGGTCAGTATTAGCTTAATACAAAACTCAGTACAACTCAGTGCGAGTGATAGATTGATACACACGATTGACTTTACGAGACGGAAGAGGTAAACACACAATGGCGGAATCAAATCTAAACCAAATTGACATCATCCAAAAGCAAATACAGCACAACGAGCTACTGTTGAAACTAGCAACAAGTCATACGGCTACTAATATAAAGTTTACAAATTTTAATAGTAACTAAGAAACATTCATAGACTACTACGCTAGTTATGTGACCTTCGTGTTGGCAAATAATGTGCCAAAGGAAATGCAGGCATATTTTTTTTTAACAAGCCAAACGCCAGAGCTGCATAACAAGTTATCAACTCTAGTGCAACAAAAAGAACCACCACAAAATTTAAATGATTTGAACATGGAAGAAATATATAGGATAATGATGGATCAGTTTGATCCTACCAAATTTATTATCAGGGAAAGATTAACATTTTGGTCTGATTCAAGGAGAAAACCGGAGGGAACTATCAAAGAATTGGCGGCTAGAATAAGACAAGATGCCGCCTCTTGTGAGTTTAGTAATATCAAAAATCCTCTAGATGAATCTTTACGAACAAGATTCATGTTTCCTGTAAAGAACGAGTCTGTATTGAAAATTTGGTTTCGGATGAAGGACACTGAACTGTCATTCAACAAGGCAGTAGAAATAGCTGTTGAAACAGAGGAGGCAGCGACATGTGCCAAAGAAACAGTCCATGATGAAACTCCTATCAATAAAATTCAGACACAAAGAAATAAGCATCATCAGACAGCAGAAAAATTTTCTCCATCTCAAAGACAAGATTTTCCGACTGGAACTTATGGCAGTGTGGAGTAAGAGGCCATAAAGGCAATGTTTGCAGGTACAAAGACGTGATCTGACGCTTTTGCAACAAGAGAGGATATCTAGAAAGATTTTGTCTAAATTAAAAGAGAATGCTCAAAAACAGAAACCAATTCATCTCTAAAGAGTAAGAAGACAAAACAAAATAAAAACTATCCCACCCATTATTCTGAAAGAGCTGCTGACGCCTTATGTACCCACTAGACAACTCGGCTCATCCGACAGTGGCAAACTCTCGACACCACGTGTTCGCCTTGAGACTTACGGAAAGCGCACTTTCGCATTTGCTGGGCCAACAATGTGGAACGCCCTTCCAGTCGATCTCAGAAACAACCAGACACTGGATTCCTTTAAAACCGATTTAAAGGCACACCTATTTCGAGAACACCTTCTGGGATGATTGTCTACCTTATTTTCCAGTTAATGCTTATTGACTGTGTTGCTTAGAGTTGAAATGGGTAGAAAGACTTTGACATTGTATGCTTGTAATTAGTTTTTGTAGTGTTGCGTTGGTTTTAAATGTGCTAAATAATATATATTTTTTTAAACTTTGAAACGCGCTTCGAGCCTTTGGCGATGAAGCGTGTCTTTGAAATAAACTTTATTATTAATTTTATTATTATTCAAGAACTAGTTTTAGAGGGAAAGAGCTTTGCTTTAGAAATCGATACCCGAGCCGGAGAAAATTTTATGTCTGAAACTGTTTGGTGAAAGCTTGGACAACCAGCCTTGAGCCCAGTGACTTTTAAGTACGAGTAGGCGTCTTGTGACCTACTTAATGTTTTGGGAAAAGTGCAGATAAATGCTGAGGCAGGCGAAATAAGTACAAATCTGTCATTTGTAGTAGTGAAAAATCACAACATAAATTTGTTGGGAAGAGCCGCAATAAAGAACCTCAGGATTTCAATAGACACACTGTTTCAAACAAAGATAAATCACATTGGTAATCAAAACTCCTTGAGTAAAGCTTGTGAACAAATCCGTAAGTGAACTGAACATTGCAATGCGGATGCTCTTAGTCGTCTACCCTCAGGGCCTGATGACATTTTGGATGTTGAAGAAAGTGAAGCAGACATGGATGCTGTATGTATGATCAAACAAATCAGTTTACAGATCAGACCAAGAAACCCAGGAGTCCTTGCTAAAGAGTCACTTAAAGATTCTACTGTGTCTACATTAATGAGATATTGTCAAGAGGGATGGCCGTCCTCTACAAACAAAGCACACTTGAAAAAGGATGCAGCTAATATAAAATATTTAAAAAATGTTCAAAACTCACTCTCCGTTGAGTGCTATTGTCTATTTTATGGATCAAGAATTGTGGTATAAAAAATAATAAAAAACTCAAGTTCTCCAAATACTGCATACAGGACATTTTGGAATCGAGCGTACGAAACAGTTAGCAAGATCATCTGTATATTGACCCGGATTTGATGCTCAAATCATAGAGATAGGAGCATGTCTTGCATGTGCAGAACACGCCAGAGACCCAAATATTTGGAAGAGACATTTAGACCAACTTCGCCTAGGTACGGAGCAGAAGAAGATTCAGAACCAGGTTTGGATATAGTGACAGGAAGTCTTTATCCAATAGCTCAGGCAGCCCTAAGTCATCAACCGTCTGCACATCCAGCAACTCCAAGTCCTCCTAAGAAGAAGTTTAACCCTAGACATCCAAGACCTTCAGACTATGTCATACCCAGAAGATGTCAAGGACAACGTCGAGCACCATTGTTACTGAAATTGTAATTTTTCTAGGAGGTGTTATGGTGGACTAGTGGACTGTACCATACCAATAGCCATCTAATTCAAACAACGCGCATGCGCAGAGACATGGCAGAGAGATGGTGTGTTTATGAGCCGTGTTCCGGACGCACGCAGAAAATCAACACCTGATTGAGAACTTGTAATTTTGTACATATATGTTTGTGTTACTTGTCTGAATTAAAAACATTACAAACATAACTAAGACAGAAACTATTTTGGTACGTTCAGATTCTTAATAACATCTATTGTTATTCTCCATTATTTTGAATAAATTTATATGCGCAAAAAATATTTTACATCACCTTTTATTTTAGCAAAATTTTAAGTTTTATTATTATAAAAAAAGAAAATATTGAAAGTAACAACTAAGGAACTATTTTAAGCATTTTATCCGAGTGTAAAAGTTATGAAAAAAATTATTATTCAAAATATTATGATCTAAGAATTGCATCTTAATCATATTTTTTGGGAAAAACCCAACATCTGTTATTCTTATTACGTATAAAGGCTTGTGAGGGAAATGTATGGCTCAGCTCAACAGATGGAGTTGATAGCCAAATTACTAGCCGGGGTCATAAGAGAGTAATCTCAGACCTTCACCAGAATATGTGCGTTAGTTAGTTCGTTTTTAATACCAATAATTTCAAGTAACAAAATAGATTCTTCTGCGCTATTTTAAAATGATATTGTGCAAAATAAATAGATATCAAATCCTGTTTTATTATAGTACATGCTTTTTAATTTAAAAATTCTCCAGGCTGATCTTTTAAAACAGATTCATTTTGGATTTTATTTTCAACATGTAGAAATATGTACTGATTAAGAAAAGTAAGAACATAACTGGGTTATTTTGTGCGAAGATTGCTGATCAAAAAGAAACAAGGTTTTCATATACAGTACTCTCGACGTTGCTCTCGACGACAAATGGTTTTCTTGAGACATAGTGAGAAAATGTACTTCAGCCTAAACCTAGCGTATGTCATTGAATTGAGTAGAAGGATCTGCTTCCATATATTGACAAAGACAAGAACATAGAGAGTGCATTGGCATCAGAAATCGAATAAAGCACATAATGACTTTCATCGACAGTTAAATTGTATTTTAAATATGTGTTATTTTAATTAATTTCAGAACATATAAAATTATTTTACCATTCGAAAAATACCCAGTCAAAAGGGGGGAAAATCTTTAGAAATTACATCTTTTTTTAAAATCTTATTTCTACCAGGAACAAACACAAGTTACAGTTTATGATGACAAAGGAAACAAAATCGAAGTAGATAGCACTGGTGTAAACAAGTTAAAACAGGTAATATTATTAACATGTAGGACGGCGTTTAAGCTGAGTGAGGTAAATACCTATTGGAAAATAATATTTTTAGGCTTAATAAAAGACAGAACAAGTGATTGCGAAACATTTGACCATTGCACCAGAATAGAGAAAAGCCTCGGTGGAATTAAGTTAAGCTACATTTGATGTCAACAGCTCTAGCAAGATATTTAAAGATGAGACCAAAAGCAAGGCTGACATCAAACAGACTTCAACACATTAATCGTCTGGATAACTAGTACAAGTATTCACAAACTTACACATGTGTGCATAAGTGTACATACTATTTTTGTTACATTTAGAAGCCAGGTGGGTGTGGGGGTGGTTGGTTTGAAGCAATCAACAAATTATGTTACATTTGTTTATCCTTGTGTATTGGAGTTTTGGTAAACAAAAGTAAGACAGGAGATTGGGTGGGGGCAATATATTGAATTCTGTGGTGCGTCAATTATGTTACGGTAAATAGTTAACTGATATCTAGCTTGATCTGTTTGATGGGAAATGTCTTATGATGTAGAGTTAGAGACGATATATAAATACAATAATTTGAAGATAACATTGATACTAGAAGTTAATACTTTCACAATTATATTTACCTTTTATTTCTACACCTTATGTTTGGATTGTATTTTAGCTTTAAAGTGACTGTCATTCAGAAATCAAAAAAAAAAAAAAACCAAGAATATTAATATGTAACATATTTTAAAAAAAAAAAAAAAAAAAAAAAAAAAAAAATTTTCACAATTATATTTACCTTTTATTTCTACACCTTATGTTTGGATTGTATTTTAGCTTTAAAGTGACTGTCATTCAGAAATCAAAAAAAAAAAAAAAACCCAGAGTATTAATATGTCTCGTTTTTTAGAAAATAAAGCAAATCTCTCCAGGCTGGAAATCTGTCGTTTATTTATAGGCAGGGAGTTAAAACAACCACACACAAACATTCGAGCTATTGCATTGCCAGATAACAGGTATGAATCATTCGTTGGAAGAAATAGAACGACACCAACAAGAATCCAATGAAAAGAGTTTCTTTTATATCGCTACAAATTTATTTGGTGACGTCGATAATGCCATGCAGATTATTCAATGACACAGGGTTTAATAGTAGCCTATACATGTATATATATATATATATATATATATATATATATATATATATAACAGAACTCTATATTAGACCTCTGCACATGTACCCGAATAATAAAACTTCTATAAATCTGTTCCGCGGTCTCGACCATCACACAAAACATATTATATAATGACACAGAGTTTAATAGAAGACTATACATATATATATATATATATATATATATATATATATATATATATATAACAGAACTCTAGATTAGACCTCTGCTCATGTACCCGAATAATGAAACTTCTGTAAATCTGTTCCGCGGTCTCGACCATCACTCAAAACAGTTTAATTTAATAACACTGTGTGCTTTGTAATGTCATCACAAAATGCACACATGATGTAAATAATAAAAAAAACTAATGTATCTCAGATAATGTACCGTGTGATCAATCAATATAACATCCAGGAGACTCCAATCACAAGAAAACCATAAAAATCGAAATTTTTAAAAATATCAGCCTGCACAACGTTGGTCATAACTCAAGCGTAATGTCGCTTATTCACGTGAAGCTTTATCTATTGAATTTCGTGTTGTTAGAGTTCCAGAGAGTATCAGAAGTTGAAGGAGTTTATCTGTTTTCCAGAGTGTTGATTAAAGGGATGGATGAGAGTTTACGATCTTGCAAAGCTGTCTGTGTGAGGGATTTTGCATTGAACTCCATTCATTGATGTTTCTAAAGCACATTTGACAATCTATAAATACAATTATTAGTCATGAAAAAAAATAAAGCTGAAAAACCGAGCTTTGCATAATCCCAAAAATACAGTTAATCAGAAACACCGAGGATGCCTAAAAATGTGACCACTATTTTAAATTTAATTGTTAAACTGATAGCAATATATTATTTATCCCTTTTCTCAACAGATTGTATCAAGAGCGAAGGAAGTAGTTTGGAAGAAACAGACAGATAAATCCCAGGAGGTTATTAATCCTGAAAGTTAAAAAAAACTGCTCATTCCTGCCAAATGACAATAATGGACAGGAGCAAGCTTCCAAATGCAACAGTTGAGGCGACTACACTCGACACTTTTGCGTCCATTACCTCCTGCCTCCCTACCCCAGTTCTTTAGACCATCGTTGTATAGACCATGTAAACGGTACAATATCCTCTTTAAAATAATTCACATTTACTTTGCGAACCCCTCTAAAAATATAAAAACCAGGCTGATGAATATATTGACGCTGAGCCTTAAAAATATAGAAGAAGAATATAAAAATATTGCGTTTGAAAAATATTTTGGATTGTATATTTATTTTTGTTTTTTCTATTATCTAAAAGAGTTTGATTGTAATGTGTTTAAGCAACAAGTTATTGATGGAATAACTTGTTGTTGCATTTCGCCATTAAACGTTATACAACGTTTATCCTATATTTCATTTCCTTAGCAACCAAAATATATACTTTAATTTTTTTGCCTGAAAATGGACCAGTTATATGGTTCTAAAACTTGTTCCCCTTTTCCAAGGACTTTTCTCTAAATCTAAATTGTGTACGCCTTTTAAAGGTATGAGAACCACTGAGTCTAGATTGAACTTCTTATTGGTCATCGGCTGTGAGCTTAAATATTATAATGAGTTTTAAATGTGTTTGGTTGAACCGAACACGACAATAAAATATTGAGACTGATGTATAATGTGGATACGTGAAAATTTATTTGATGAACTTCAAGAACTTAATTAATATTCTCATACTAGAAGGTACAATTTTAAATTTACAAAAAAAATGATGCAGAACATAGCTAGTACTAGTTATCATGTCACGAATGATGCGTATTTATCAAAGGAATATCATTTACATCAATTTCATATGATCATAATTTCATAAAACAAGTTTTCTCGGGATTTCAGCAAAAAAATTGTAGAAATTCTCTGTTAGTGTTAATTATCTATATATATAATTCGCCAGAAGTAGGGCAAACAAGAAGACGACGAAGACCACGCAGGCTATAAATAGATACGCCCGAGCAAGCAAGATGCAAGCAAACCCTCCCCTCCCTTCCCTTCCATGCCCAATGTTGGTCTCGAGACATGCGCATTGCCGTGGAGCTACCGCCCCCCCCTCCTGGACCACCCTTGCATGCCAGCTATGCGCACACCCCAACAAGCTCGAGGCGTATGCTGTGTGAAAAAAAAAGGGGGAGGTTGTGTAGCAGAATTTGCATCCTTAAATGTGCGCAACTTGAGTTCATGTTTTTGTCAAGTAACTTTAGTAGATGGGAAGTTCACGCCTTGCTATCGCCAATGTTTGTCGGGCTATATCTAGTTTAGTAATAATATGCAGTGGAAATTTATAGAACAGTAAATTAAGTGGCTAACAAACAACACGTCATATGTATAAAATGACAAAAAAAATCTAAAGCGTTATGCTTTTATTTGAAAGTACAAAATGTCTAGACATATACATTTATTATACATTTATATATCTGTGTTCAATAGTTGATCGTCTGGAACCCGATGAGATAGGTCTATAACCTAAGCTAATATCTATAGATCGGACAATCGTGAAAAATACTGTATCCTGTAACAACCAACAACTGAGGGAAAAAACGACAAAATACATTTTTTTAAATTTAAATAAGGTTACGCCCTTGTAAATAGTTTTAAACATTGTTATTACGCCACCCATACTGCTACTGCTGAAAACCATATCTGCACAACATATTGTTGTGTTTTTTAAACACATTTACAAACGTTTATTATAAACTTTTTTCATGAAATGAAAACTTAATTAAGCCTATTACTTAATACCACACTATCTAAACTTGTAGATTATTCCAATGTCCACCCAGAAAGAAGGTTGATGCTTTTTTTGAAAACATGTTTACGGTATTCGTCATAGCAAATTAAATGTTTCACAGTATTATAATCAGCCAGTCATCTACTTAAATTGACTAATAGATTCATGAAATCCACAAATACATATTAAGAACGTTTGTGCCTGTCTTTATGCACAGATGACCGCATTTCCATCAATGCTATCAGTGATATAGTTGAATAAAACTATTTATTTTTTAAGGCCGTGATATAGCTATTTTATTAACAGTAATTATGTGAATTCGTCCTTAGTGATATCATTTCCCCTCTCATTTACTTGTATCTTTGTTCTGCCAATGGTTTTTTTTTGGCCTAATACCAGGTGATCTGCACAAATATTTTCTCTTACATTCCAGTATTTTAAGTTTGTAGTGTTAGACTAGTAATATATATTGTAATTAACTTTTTTTTTTAAAAGGGTCATTATATACTAATATTCATTTTTGAATTTATTAATTTTGAATATTTCAACTGCGTACCTAAACATTATTTTCACCATCTTTTCCCTTCTTTTATAATTGTAAGTCTTATCCATGGAAATGTTTTCTTCTACTAAGTTTTTTGACGAGCGAAGTTATTATCCACTCCCAGACGAAATTCAACAGTGCGTACAAATATTAGTAGAACGCACAACAAGCAGATTGAAAATATCTTAGATTAACTTTGAAACAGAATTACAAGCGAGCAAAATAAAAATTGCATTTCCATTTAGTTAAGAGCTGTAGGCGTAGATTACACATTTGGCTAATCACTTTAAAGAATGATATGTCAATGCCTATCATACAGCTTCGATATTTTGCCTAAATTTATAACACTAATTTTTTTTTAGCTAAATCATAGTTTTCACAATCAAATTCATCAGACTTCATTTGAATAGCTAGTTTATATTTTTACTGCATAGACGCAAGGCTGAGAATATGAAAGACACATACGTTTTTTTGCATACAAAGCTCAACAAAAATTGCGATAAACACCATTTAACTTAAGAATCCAAAAACAAAACAAAAATCTTAAAAGAGCATCTATGTGTTGCTACACATCTTTAAAAATATTGGAAAAAAATTTTCAATAATTATTCTTTAGTTTCAAAAATTTAGTTCGTGTGTCTCCGCTGTCTATGGGTTTTTAATACTTTAAACACAATAGTCATCATACTAGAAACACTCAGTAATTACTGTGTTGAAGACCGCAGGCTCTTCAGAAGTACATGTTTATAAATAAGTTCCTTGAGATATTCCGGCGCTGAGCCATCTATACAGCTGTACGCCAGGGACACAATTTTGTAGTTAATGTAGTCCTTTCCATACACAAACTAAAATAATTTGCACTTCATATGGTTCGTTCTTTTTTTGTTTTAGTTATGAGTTCATTAGTCAATGCTATTTGGCTATGGAGTTGCACTGCACTGTTTGACTTAAACCGCATTTTCTTATAAGAATTATATTTAAAGGTTTGTTTTTATTTACATTATTATTTTAATAAATGTATATTTTTGGAATTAAAAAAAAAAAAAAATTTAATGTTAATATGCACAGCAGAAATGCGTGTGTGTTTTATAAACAATTTAAAAAGCAATGGAGTTTCACTGCACTGTTTTACTTAAACCGCATTTTTTTATAAGAATTATATTTAAAGGTTTGTTTTTATTTACATTATTATTTTAATAAATGTATATTTTTGGAATTAAAAAAAAAAAAAAAAATTTAATGTTAATATGCACAGCAGAAATGCGTGTGTGTTTTATAAACAATTTAAAAAGCAATCAATTGTATTTATTAATTTTACTTTTAAGAAGGGAAAATACGGTATCAGTTTTGTCACTGGTGGTTATTAATTTTGAAGAAAACTAAGAGTTTTGGAGAAATAAGCTATTCGAGCTATGACGTCATTTGCGTGATTATTTAGAACAAATTATTTAAAAATTTTATTTCGCAATGTTAACAACGCACTAAAGGACGAACTAAAAACGATTGGTGTTTGGGTTTTTCCCGATAAATGTGATTACGGTGTAAATAGGTGATCATGATTTTTATTTTTAAAAATTTTTTCATAACTTTTAAACATATAAATGCTTAAAATAGTTCCTTATTTGATATTTTCAATTTATTTGCAATTTATAATAATAATATTTAAACGTTTGCTAAATTAAAAGCGGATTTAAAATATTTTTTGCGGATTTAAATTTATTTGATGTCCGTAATTAATATAAAATAACTTAAATTGTTTTTAAGAATTCGAAAGTACTTAAATCATATCTCACTACAAGCGTTGTGTGACCCTAGCTCATTCTTATGTATATATCAATTTCTGTTTTTATTTATAAACAATTAAAGCTTAAACGAGATGTTTTGTATAAATATTTATTTATGTTATATTACGTTTCACCATGTAAGGTCTATTCATGATAAAGAAATTACATCGGTAAATTATGATATTATACATTCCAGTCAAGCGTTTACCAATTTTATTTTATTTCCACTTCTGCAGGGTCAGGTGCAACATTTTTCAATTGTTTCACTCTGTTTGTTTGATCTCAAAGATGTCTTAAAAGTAATTTTAAATCTCCATTCGTCAAAGTATTAGTAATCAATTACTTATATTCATTTAATGTTAGCCGGTATAAGTTCTATTTTATTATTGTTGTTAATCTTTATTTAACTTGAATTCAATGCTCGTCTTGTATTGTTCGGACCGGCAGCGTAGAGCTCGCGTACCGGTACCAGTTACATAAGGCTCGCGCACCGGTACCGGTCCACGGAATTTCACTTCTAGCCCATCTTAATACATAATATACTGTCATATCTATACGTGGTCCACGACCAGATGGGCTTTAGCAAGTGGCAGTTAAAAAATGTCCCCTCCAAAATAAACCAGATATTTAAAATCTTAAATATTAAACTACACATATGTATTTGTTAAAGGTTCCCCCACCCTCCTCTCAACTCACACCAAAACCACCCAGCTACCAATAGCCGTCGTTCGCAATGCAGAAACAGCTGTGGTAGAGATATGTTTTGTTGTTAATTCTTTACTCGGCTAAAACGCGTGGCATACGTGAAAATACGATCCATACCATTTTTTCACAGCTTGGTTTCGATTGATTATTTTGTTAGAATATACTTTCGATGTGAAGTCATTATCTAGGTTGAATCATGCACGAAAATACTTGTATGGATGTGCCCGCGGTTTGCCTGCCCTTAAAATTTCAGTTTCAGTTTCAGTTTCAGTTTCAGTTTCAGTTTCAGTTTCAGTTTCATGCCTTTTAACGTAATTTTGTGAGGGAGCGGCATTCCACATAAACATCCGTACAGCTAGAAAACTCAAAGTGAAGGAATTTATTATATATATCAACTGAAAGTTAAATATCAGGAACGATGTTTAGTATATAAATATTCACAAATAACTATGGCAAAAAATAGTGCATTATTTAGTTCATAATCAAAGTCTGGTTACAGGATCAAATTTTTCAAGGCTTCAAGGTGTAATAACTGAAATATGTAACTTATTGAATGATTAAATGGTGAAATGCTTTTTATCAGTTTTTTTAGGACGTAATATACGTATTGCAAATAAATACATTATTTATATGATTTGCTTTGTTATGTTACATTTAATCTCTTGCACGTTTTGTATTAATGTGTAAACCTAGAAACCACTGTAAGGAAACTCGAAGAAAACATAAAGGAGAGTTTAAGTTTCATTCCCTGCATATGTATTTGAAACCTCTGATTGCAGGGGACATTTGCAGGGGAGGAATTTCAAATGTCTGGTCGGCAGCGCCAGGGGCTTAGAAATGAAGCCAGAGCGGGCTGGTCGACACCGGTGGGACTTTTTTCTTGTTTAGTAAGTTGTGTAATTGTATGCCAACTATAGAATTATTATCGTGGAAGGGTGGCGACCAGCAAACTTGGTTCGCACAAATGTGCCACTGGCCTTAGCTACGCAAATAAATGGCCAGCGCATCAATCAGCGCGATAATTTAACGTAACGGCGACGAGAACATCTACCAATCCTACACCGAACCTAACTTAAATCAAAAATTGTTCCGGTTAAGACGATCCATATTATATACCTTCCCCACCGCTAAGTTTCAGCCATGGAAACTATATAATCCCCATATATATTTATAAACTAAAAATGATATATTTGTCATTTCAAGAAAATTATCTTAATTTTTTTAACATAAATTGATATAGTCCTTTGCAAGAAGAATGTTTTCCACGTTAAATTTTAGGGAGTGTTGGGGTGGGTTGACTGAAAATAGTGTGCCTCTCCCAAGATAAATTAAGATGCTGCCGAAATCCATGAGTGCATTTTTACGCATACATTAAGTGTGTCTTTCTTTCGGGAAATTAAATCCATAAAATGTTATTTAAAGCGGAAAGGGGAGGAGACATATATAAGCATTGTGACACACATTACGTGATTTAAATACACGTTGGGGCGTGCTTCGGGATATTCTTTGGTTGGCCAAACCTTAGTTATGAAAAGTTGTAATGAACTAATATTATAAATTTAACTGATATCAAGAGACTTTGCTTCTTCACTTAACATTATATTGTAACTTTTATTTATCAATCTCATCTCATTAAGCAAACACGCATCTTTGAAATGGAGGAAAAAACTAAACTATTTCAAATTAACAATACTTTTTTGAAAATGTTTCCCGTTTCTTTTAATTTAAGTAAATCAAATAAATTTAATTTCTCCATCACTTACTAAAGACAATATTTTCATCAGTTTTCTGAGGACTAATCTTTTTCTGTAGATTTAATGGAATGAGTCTGTAAACGTGACTTCATCTACGTTAATGCATGGCTTTCCAGCCTCTTACTCTTGAGCCCACAGGTACATTTAGTTAGATCTGGTTGCAGTATACACCAGTGATAATCTCCAAGGGATTGGCACCATATGGAAGTAATGTAAACTTATATGACTCCAATCAGAATCATAACCAATACAAATAAGTAAAAGAGCAGTGTACTTTCATAAAAAGGAATTTTTAAAAAGTAAGTGCAGTGATGTCACAGAAGAATGTATCAGATCTTAATGCCTGGATATATGGGTGCACCACGACTGTGTGAAACCCATGCATGTTGTTACCAGTTCAAGCAGACTTGTCGGACATATAACCATACGTTTACCGTAGTAGTTGAAACCTACCCTAGTAATGACAATGTCTTGAAAATGAGTTGAACCAAACCTTTGTGTTTTGAACTTAATTTACAAATAAATTACTTGGGGTTGATGACTTATTAAATTTTTGTTTTTATTGTTGTTGTTTTTTTGGTGAAAAAAACCATGTTAGCGAGTTCCTCTGAATACTAATCATATTCCTTTGATAGAAAGCCAGAGGACTATCATATTCGTAAACGCTACTATTATTTGATGTATTTAACGAGACTAAAAAACTCACAAGTGTAACTCTGAGTCATTTCTTTTGTTGTTAATTGAGAAGCGCCGGAAAACAATGTTTCCTGTTAACACGCTCTCGAGTTGCTTACATCAACACACGACACATTAAACTAGCTTTGAGTATTTTTTGCAATAACACATTCTCGTTAAAAAAATGTTAAAATTATAGTTATTTAACTAGTAAAGACATGTCACTTTTTTAATTAAAGCCCTCATTTTTTCACCAGAAAAGCCTTGCTTTATATGTATTTGTATTGCTTAATGGACTGTTGGCTTCAATCTCGTGTTACTAGTGATTCATTCATTACCTGTTTAATTCCAACCATTACACATTAATTAACAAGCCATCCTTTTTTGACCAGTTTTCACGTTTTGATTTAAGATCGAAAAAGCATAAGAATCCAGTAAAAAATAAAAGTCTTGGAGTTTACACATATCGATGTGCTTGGTAATTTGACTTCTCAGACTTATTAGATTGAATTGCGTATTTGTATTTCAGCCTTTGATGTATTCGCCCACATTTTTAAAAAATAAATCGATGCAATTATATAAAAGAACACATGTTAAAATGTATTTTTAAAGTCTATGAAAACGCGCCACCTAGGTCGTTTTTATCATAACATATACATGTCCTACACAAGAGTTTCACTATATCTCGGGGACACTGTTTAATAAATTAATTTTTTAAATTAATTTTGCAAACACACAAAGTTTAAAGACTTTAATAACACTGTATTAAACTATATTTGCTTCAGTTTTAAAGTCTATAATTTAAAAAAACAGTTCTTTAACTATCAAACGTTTGCAATCTTTTCACGTTTTCAAATTATATTTTATAATTAAAACATGACTTTTAAAGTAGAGAACTATAAATTGTATGATGACCTCATGCTTTAACAAATATAGTTATTTTTAGCATTATTTTGAATGTACTCGACTCAAGGTGCGTTAAGCTATACAAAAAAAAAAAAATGAAAACTTAAAAAAAGAACATGATAATTTAAAAAAAAAAAAAAAAAAATAAAAAAAAAAAAAACAAAAAAAAAAAAAGAAAAATAAAACAATAACAAATAAAGTTATTTTTAGCATTATTTTGAATGTACTCGACTCAAGGTGCGTTAAGCTAAAAAAAAAAAAAAAAATGAAAACTTAAAAAAAGAACATGATAATTTAAAAAAAAAAAAAATTAAATAAGATTGCAATTTGCGCATAAAAATAGTGCACAATTAAACAATTATAGCGAAAGCGTGTGAGTTTTCTCTAACTGTGCTACTTTTGAAAGAACGTTTCCTGAACAATAGGTATTTAAACAAATACTAAGATTACATTTCTTAGATTCCCAAATGATTAGCTTTTTAATAACATAATAATAAACAATTTTCCCCACCTATTTCCCCAAACATATGACAAAATGATTTTTTTTTTAAAATGAGAATCAAGTAGACAGCGTAACAAACTTTTATGTGAAATAGTTTTTCGATGATAACGCCGCGTCCATTTTCGGTATTGATTTTATAAATAATTATTCGCCACCAAATCGTCCATTAAATAATTTCCATCGAATTTGTAAAAAAAAAATGTGTTAAAGTTTATTGAAGCTAAATGTGTAGTTTATGTGCGGAAAATTATAATAATTTGAAATTTCAAATATCAGAACAATGAGCTGAATTTTGAGAACTTTACACTTTATATTTAAACGATTTAATCAGATAAATTAACACATTATAAATGTATGATACCATTTGTAAAAATCTTTTAACAAATATTTTGCCGTTCATACAAGGTTTATAAAAATGATCACTAATGAAAACTCAAAAAAATGTATAATATACCTTTCTAATTAAAAGTTTCTTCTTTTTGACAAGCTTTATTTCCCCCTCACCCCATTTTCAACTCTGAAAGACATTAATTTCATCCATTAAATTCCACCAAAGCCCATTTCGCCACCATCTCTCCCAATTAATCTGGCGCCCGGGACGCATGTCCTATCTGACACTCCTTAGCTACGCCTTTGGCCACGGGCCACTAGCACTGACCCCACTTCTCCATAAATCTGAATACGCCCTAGGCGGACGATGTTTGAAAGAAACACTGCTCGTCACAATGTCTCTGCAATCGTTGCAAACTACTAAACAATTTTCTTTGGTAAAGAGTGACCGAAAATCATTTCGTCTTCTTTAATTAAATTATTTTCCAGACTGGGTTAAAGTCTTGATTTTGCCTGAAGTCGAGGGATGGGATTCAGGAAAGTAATTTTTACGATGAAAGCCTTTAATAACTTATGCTCTAATGGTAACTGTTTGTAGTCGTCGCTAAACCACAATTCTCCCTCTCAGTTTCTTTACCTTGACTGATATAACAAGGAAGTCTTATCCTCTTAGGGCTGTTGAAGTCTACAGACAGTAGGAACAGATACAAATGCAATTCCGGAACAGCAATTTTGAATGAATTTAGTAAATCACTTGTCACAGTAGTTTTGTTTGAATCCTATAATGATAATACCAATACTATAAAATACACAGTTATAAAAGTACCAATCGGAACCAATCATTGCTAATTTGCAGTGAAAATAAATTTACAAGAACAATTCAAGAATGCATAATATCTCAGAAAGACATTTTCACAATAATGTAGCAATTAAATATTTGTTTTAAGTCATAAAAAAACTACTAAGTAAGGTTACTACTTAAAATTTAATTAATGTATTTATCAAAAAAATGTTTACAGTAACATTCAATTGTAAGAAGCAGTTATTCAATATTTAGTCTCAATAATCTATTATTTATTACCAGTAACAAGCAACAAAAATGTTTAAGAACAAAATATTATTTGCCTTATTCGTAAGTATAATCTTAATCTATATTTGAAGTTCGTCAAAATGGACCATATCATTAAAGTGGTCATCAAAATGGTGATCTTCATTAAGCTGAACGGGTTGAACAAGCATCAGTTCCAATAATTCAACAATTCCTAAAGTCCTTGGGCCCAAGATCATTAAAAGTGGGAGGATGCATATATCAGCGAGCAAATTAAGAGTTTTGACACAAATAATCTGATTTCATGGCTCGCTCAAGGACATGCTTTTGTCAAAAGCTTTGCTATGAAAAGCTATGAAAAGCTACAATGAAATCATTTTTCGAGACTTTGCTTCTCCAATTACCATTGTACTATTGTGTTCGTAATTGAAAAAAAAAAATTAAAGCTAACTTCAATAAGCAAACAAGTATCAGTGTAATTAAAGAAGGTCACTTATTTTTTCTCCCAATGGGATAATTAGCATTACTTTCTGAAATGATATCGCGTTTGGTTTAAAGTAAATGAATAAAATAATATTACTACTATTAAGTAATGGAGATTTTAATGCTCTTCATAACGTTTTTGAGGACGAATCCTTTTCTATAGTTTTAACTGAATAAGTCTTTGCACGTGGCCTTCTTCTATGCTAATGCGTCTCTTTCCAGACTCTTGCTCCCGCAGGTACTTTTAGTCAATGCAGGATGTAGAAGGCACCGGAGATAATCTCCATGGATTGGCTCCAAAATTTTTAAAAATGTATGTTTAACGGCAAAAGAAAAAGTATAGTGCTATTAGAGAAAATTGAATCAGATCATATTGCCTCAAAAGAAGGGGCTACCAGAGCAGTGTGCAATCTGTGTAGTCACCAGATCAAGAAGACTACACGTAGCTGTAATCACATGTTTACCCCATTGGGTAGAACCTACCCTAGTAACGCAAATGCTTTTATTATGAGGTGAACGAAACCTTTGGATTCTGAACTGAATTTACAAATAAATAAAACTATAGTAGCTAACTTTTGAAGTGTTTTGTTTCCTGAAAATAAAAGATTTTAAAGGTTAGCAAGTTGTCTGAGTTTTAATTTTATAAATATTTATTGAAAGTCAATGAAAGCTACTATTATGTGATGTATTTATTGACGAGACTAACCAACTCACAAGCGTAACATTGAGTCATTCCGTTTGCTGTTAAGATGTTGCAACCCTCGCTTCATGTTTACACTCTCCTGAATTGCTTACTTCATTACGTATAACATTTAACTAGCGTGTTTATTTTTTTTTTTCAATTACACAGTTCCATTTAAAGCGTTCTAATTTTAATTTATGTGAGGAGTCATGAATTAAACAATGCCTTTATCGTTGAAATATTTAAAGACAAATTAAATGGGCGAACATTTTTTGTTAGCACAAAAAATCAGCTAGCACATGAGGTAAAAAGAGGGGCGTAATAAGAAACACATCTGTATTCTGTTATTTTTATTAATATCCAGTTGTCAAGCATTTAACTGGTCAACACAAAACTGTCTTCTATGATTTTTATTGATAGCATCTGCTTTGCTGTTTCACACGATTTTTAGGAAATTATTTGAAGATAATAGCTTTTAATACATTCTGGTAAAATATTGACTCAGTCAAGTTGTTTACTGATATAACATCGAAGCCTAATCCTCTGATAGCTGTTTTAGTTTATGGAATGTACGAACATATACACACATGCAATTTCGGAACTGCTAATTTGGATGAAGTAAGATACATTTAAGAACTCTTGTCACACGTATTTCGTTTAATAACATAATTTAAAAATAACCTTATTGAAATAGTATTTAGTCCTCCAAACAGTAGGGACTATAAATTTGTAGTAAGTTCTCTTCCATTTGTAACTTTCGTTTAAAATTTAAAAAATAACACGTACATAGCTTTGTATTTGTTGAAAATAAAAAAGTTGGTTAAACTTTTTTTTAAAGATTAGGCTGACAAGTTATGAAAATTATGAATAATTAATCTAAGAAATTCATTATTCATCATTATTTTTTGCAAATAATTACTTAATACAAAAGAACTAATTTGATGCTGGTCTTCGAATATTACAATTGTATGCAATTGTGTTACATGAAAAGAAAGTAAAATGTTGCCTTTCCTTACACAAGTTTGGGTAATTAAAATACAAATATATCAAATTTAAATAGTACTATTTTGTATGGCTTCCGCTTCTGTAAAACTGGTGGTATATAGAATACTTTTCAAAGAAAATCAATCAAAAATTTAAAAGAAAAACATACCATTTGTGAAATTTCAATTATTCGATGACATTTTTGTGAATCAGCAGCTTCAAACAAAATCTGAAACTCAAGAAAAAACTATTGTTTTGATCTATTTTATTGCTATTGTTCTTTTGTGTTGTTGAGGGAATGATATAATAAACTTTGACGACTATAGAATAACACGAAGTTCTTCTCACATGCTGACTAAATAGTTCTTTTAAGTTACACTTCAATTTAACGCAGGTACTCAAATTCACGATGTAAGTTTCATTAACAAGCTTAGTACAAAAAGATATAATAGAGCAATAGAGTCCTCTATACACTGCTCCCCCTCTATCTCAACCCCAGAATTGTTCTGTTCAAATATTTCCAATGCTCTTATTTATGCCATTATTTTACACATATGTATACCATATCATACACTCATTTGTCATTCACATTTTTACATTCATAAAATAATTAACTAAATAATCAAGAACTATGAACTCAAAATTTGTTAAGATAGATCCCATCCCACTAGGACAAAGTATGTGTTCCAATTTTAGAGTAAGGCTTGCTTAATAATCAAGCGGAAAATCTCAAATGTTAAAACAACAATGTCCCAGATAAACAATATAATTAATTTTAAAAGCATGTTTATCAAAGAAACAGAAAAAATTCGTCAAAGTTCGTTTTTAGTTTTTAAAAAAATCGAAACACTTTAAATGATGTCATTTATGTTTTAAGAGTCAATCATTCAACTTACCATTCTCACAAATCTATTTTATTTATTGTATGCTTAAACTTTACGTGACCAAATTTAATTGAATTTTCATCTAGTTTTTATATTTTCCTAACATTTTCTTTTCACTTAAGATCACATTTAATACTTATGTAACTTAAACATATATTCCAAAATTAATGGAAAGGGATTTATTTCATATTACGATTTCAATTAGTCAAAGGTATCGTTAATTAAGCCTTAAATACAATTTTAAATTAGAAGATGATATTGAGGTTTGAGTACTTTATAGCGCCTGTGTCTGCGCTATTTTAGCATGCTCACAGCGCTCTAAAATTTATTTAAAGAAAAATTATTTAAATTGTTCTTAAATGACTTTTTATCATTTTTATTGTCCCTCAAAGATTGCGGCAAAGCTGTTTCAAAATTTAGGTGCAATAGCTTCAAAAGACCGCACCCCATATGACTTCTTTCTGTGTCCATCCACACTGGGAACTCTCAGTAAGAACTGTGTTTAAGATCGCACTTCTGTGTGGAAAAAATTTTGAAATAACTTTTTGAAGATATTTAGTGAACCGGAATTTAACATAACTTTCAATAATTATGCAAAGCTGGCTAGTGTACATTGAGAATAGGATGGATCCTAAAACTGAGACCTGTGGCACGCCGCATGTAAGTCAAGTGTCCATGGAGAATGCTTGATTCACTACATTACGTTCAGTCCTGTCAGTCAGATAAGAAGTAAACAAACAAATTTAGTTCCAGGGATGCCTGCCTTATTCAGAAGTTTTGATGAAGAAGCTCATGGTCAATCACATCAGATCCAACAGGACCAATTCTGTCCGAACAGCATATAATAATGAATTGGCTTTGCATAGGTATTTATAATTTTCTAAAAATCAGCAAATCACAAGCAGCCGATATTTTGAAAGCTTGTATAAGTATTTGACAAACAAACGTTTATTTTAATGAAGCCACCACTTCAACATTTATATTTGCTAAAATGAGCGATACGAAATACCATTCTTTTTTTAAAAAGTCTACATATTTAAAGTAACTTTAATCATTCCATTGATTGTTATTTGAAAATAACGGTAGATAACGCCCACAATTCTGCTTCAGATTGATTATATTTCATGAATGTGCGAAAACAAATTAAAATTAATGTGAGTTTAATCTTCATTTTTATTGATTGTTATTTTCTTACAAATGTTATAACTTCTCAATTTTCAAGACACTTTAATGAATTTTAGTTTCATATTCGTATTGCTCAGCTTTTCTTTCAATGCTTCCTGGGACATTGACGCCAATCGTGGTTTTACCAATATTAAGTTCTTTCTCTTGACTTCTCATTTCGACAGGCAAAATAAATCCATGATTGGTTTCTTCGCAATTCTTGTGCAAGGCCATCCTAACTGTTAAAAAAATAAAATAATGACGTATTTAGCAAATAAAAAAAGAGTGACTAGCTTTTCACAAATAAGTGTGTCATAAATATTCCTGAATCTTGTACTAATGAGTAAATCAAGAGAAACGTAGATTTCATAAACTTGTCTTTTCGGTTCCAAAAAGGACACAGATAAGGGGTTTAAAAAAAAATACATTAAAAGAGTATTCGTTTTTAAATAACGCTTCGCAAAAAACGGTGTAAATAAAAAAAAAATTGTCATCATATTTAAAATGTACAATCAAAATGAAGTTTTTGCGTACATCATTTTAATAATTACATTAAAAAAACAGAAGCTATATTTCATAGTGGACTGTAAAACATTTAAATATTTTGAAATTCAGTCTCGCATAAATTCTGAGCCTTGGTCACTTTCACAATCTTTTTTTTTCGTATGCTTTTTCACTCGGTCTCGGGCATATGCCATTTACAAGAATTCTCCATCCATCCCAGTCCCCCGTCTTCATTTCCAGTTGTTTGCAGGTGTACCCAATATTTTTCGGGTCTGCTTCTAGCTCGCGTCTCCATTTATTTCTTGGCTTTCATCACTTTCTTTTTCCCTGTGGATTAAATGTTAGGCATTGTTTGGTGGTGCTATCTGGGGGTTTCGTAGAGTATGGCCTATCCATCTCCATCTTTTCTTTCAATGTCTTCATCGATGGGAACCAGCTGAGTCCTTTCTAGTAGATCTTTGTTGGTGATAATATTTGGCCATTTAATGTTCAGGATCTTTTTAAGGTATGTGTTTATGGAGGTCTGTATTTTTTGAGTAATGCTCGCCGTTGTTTTCCAGGTTTCTGATCTATATAGTAGGATTGACTTTCAAAATAGGATTAGTCAAAAAGATATAAATATCCAGAAAAAGATAAAATTCATTTTACCTATAATTGCTTGTTCCTTCGCGTCAATAGTTAAGAAATATGTCCTGCTCCTAACTACTGCTTGACACGTTTTAGCAATTAAAGCCTTCAAGGAGAAGGAAGGGGTGGCTGTTAGTGTACTAAGTGATCCAAAGTAGCTCATGGACTTGGCTTTTTTTTTTTTAATTACACACTGAGGGTATTAGTTGCTTCCTCATTCAAGCCGAAAATGCCCAGCTGTGTAAAAAGAAGCGCTGCCAGGTCTCTGGCAAAAGTGAGAAGGTAGACGAAAGTGAAGCTTAGTTATTGAGACCATTATTATTTTTTTTAATGAAAGTCGAGCAGATTGTAACAGTTGTACTTTAATGAATATTTAATCGCTTTTTGTGTGGAATAATTGATGCGGCCCAGTTTCATTCAGACTCTATCTCATGCGGCCCCCAGATGATTTGAGTTTGAGACCCCTGATCTTATGAATTCTTTGCTTTGTACCATTTTAATTTAAAGTATTTTAAATTTCTTTAAATTTAAAATGTTTTCAAATTAGTATTGTAGGAGAATATTTGGGAAAATGAGTGAGGGGGGGGGGGAATTAATGCAAAAATAGAGCCTTCAGTACCTTTTGCTTTTATAATATAATTACAACCTAGAATATATAATTACAATAACTAGTTTGGCTCTGATAGGGCCTATCCCAGCTGAATATGAATTCTTTGCTTTGTACCATTTTAATTTAAAGTATTTTAAATTTCTTTAAATTTAAAATGTTTTCAAATTAGTATTGTAGGAGAATATTTGGGAAAATGAGTGAGGGGGGGGGGAATTAATGCAAAAATAGAGCCTTCAGTACCTTTTGCTTTTATAATATAATTACAACCTAGAATATATAATTACAATAACTAGTTTGGCTCTGATAGGGCCTATCCCAGCTGAATCCTCCTCATCCTCATGTCCCTTGGGCCTCTGACCGTTGTCGCCACAGATGACATGTGAATCATCCTCCTCCATTCCTCTCTGTCTTCAGCACTACGCACTGCATCGCCCAATGCTAGTCCTGTCCACTCTTTGCTTTTATACTCCCACCTTTTTCTTTGTCTTCTCTTCTTCTCCCTCCTCTTGTGGTGCCCTGCAATATTTCTTTGGCAAGCACTTGTTTACTTGTTACGGAGCCGTACCATTGCAATTTGCGTTTTTTTCACAATCACCAGTAAGTCATCGTACTCCCCAATTGCCTGACGAACCCTTTCCTTCACTGTATCATTGGAGATATGGTCCCTATAGCAGAGGCAAAAAATGCTTCTGAAGCATCTCATCTCCATCGCGTTTATTTTCATTTCAAGATCGGCTGTTAATGTCCAGGATGCACAGGAAAATGGAGAGGGCTTATGAGCGCATCAGCCTGATTTTGGTGCTGGGGGCTATATTTTTGTCTATCCATATTTTCTTGAGCTTTTTTAGTGCTGTTGTAGTATGCGCAATCCTGGACACCAGTTCGGACTTGGAGCCTTCTTCTGAGACTATTGCTCCTAGATTTTTGAAGCAGCCGACAGTCTCAAATCTTTTCTACCCGACCTTATTTCAGTTGTGATTCCTGCGGTATTATTTGTCATCAGTTTTGTCTTTTCGGCACTGATTAGCATGGCCTAGGACCACGAGGTCTTATCGAGACGCTCTACCAGGTTGGCTTGCTCTTCTACGTTCCCAGCCAGCCCGTCTATGTCGTCCGCAAAGCGTAGGTTGGTGATTGTTCTGCCACCAATGCTAACAGTCTCTTCATGCGCTTCCAGAGTATCTGACATAATTCTCTCTAGGAAGATGTTGAATAGGGTGGGGGAGAGCAGGCAGCCTTGTCGTAGTCCAACAGTGGTCTTAAACAATTCTCCAATTTTGTTGTTGAGGAAGACTGCACTGGTTTGCCATATCATAGAGGTTGCATATCATGTTTGTTAGGTTTTTGTTGATGTTGTAGTGCCTCTTGGTGGCCAATAAAGCAGCATGCCAAACCCTGTCAAATGCTTTCTTGAAGTCAACAAAGACGTGGTATAGATTTTTGTTGGTCTCGAGCATATTTCTCACATAGTGTTCGGAGGCTTAGAATCAGCTCAGTAGCGTCCAGTCCTTGTCTGAAGCCCGCCTGTTCTTCAGCAATGATTCTGTCTGCAAATTGTTTTAGTAGGTTTAATATGATCTTCAGCATGACCTTGCTTGGATGGCTTATTAGGCTAATGGTGTGATAATTTTTGCAGAGCTGTTGGTTACCTATTTTTGGGAGGGTGACGATGAGTGATTTTGTCCATGGTTTTGGCCATTCTCCTGTAAGCCAGATTTTGTTACACATAATATTGAATAGGGCACTTATCATTGCTTCTCCTCCTTGTTTCATCAACTCGGCAGGGATATTATCCACACCTCCGGCCTTTCCTGTGTGGAGTGCCTGGACTGCTGGTTCTACTTCTGCGTGGACAATAGTGTAGTTATCATTGTCTGTTGCTGGAGGGACATTTAGGATCTATGGGTCTATCTTTATACTTTCATTATAAAGCTCTGAACAGTATTCTGTCCATCGTTTGATATCATTTTCTTCGGTCAAACATTTACCATTTTTATCCTGTATGATAGTACTACGCCCTTGTTTTGTAGTGATTAGTTCTTTCACCAACTGGTAAGCTTTTTTGCTATTGTTTTTCTTCAAGTAGTTTTTAATGTCGTAGCATTGCTCTTCAATCCAGTTCTTCTTTGCCCTTTTCATAAATTTTTTATGGCTTGATTAACTGTCCTATATTTAATGGCCAACTCTGTATTTACTATTTTTGTTTTCTTTAACTGCCTCCGTTTATCACACAGATCAACTATATCAGCTGTCACCCATGGTTTTCGGGTTGGTCGATGTTTACCGAGGATGTCGTGAGGTGAGCTATGTACGTCACAGCTGTGTTGAAGTTATCAATCAATGTGTCCATGTCTGAACAGTCAGCATCTATGATGCTAAGCGCTGCAAATTTTCTTCCTATTATTGCTTAGAAGGCTTCTGCTACTTTAGGATCTTCAGCTTTTCAAGGTCGAATTTGATTCTGGTATTTCCTTTTTTGTTTACCCTCTTTAAGTGCAGTCTAAAGGTCATCATGACTAGGTCGTGGTCGCTCATGATGTCATCTCCAGGGAAGCTGCAAGTCTTGGCTGAATATATGTTATTCATGCTGTAAAATATCCCCACAATTTTTCGTTCTTTTCGTCATGCTAATGTTTTGAGTTTACATAAATAGCTTGCAAGATATAACTGTCTTAATATTTAGCCTAGTAACAACACACTAGCCTTTCTGTGCTGGTAACTTAATTATTTCTTTCGGGACCCAACCTCTCTCCACCCTCAGCCCCCGTTCTCTTAAAATGGGTCTCTTCTGAGAATCACAAAAGACATTTCAATTGTCGCCAAAATCATATAAGTAAACATGTCTGCAGTAGCCCTACTACATAATTATAATACCAACTCGTGCTAAATATACTCGCGTGTTATTTCTTCAATGACAATGTTTATCCGCGTGATAATAAATAAGTTTGGAAATGAATGGTTTGAAAAGGCCTAAGTTTGCTTAATTTTGAAAATTATCGTTTCCTTAAAAACAGTTCCATTCACCTCACCGTCCCTCTAAAATTGAAATGTTTTATTTCAGTGCCAAATTCAGTGACGCGTTGGTGAGACAAAACCTCTAGCTGCTCCATTTCATGCACCAGTAAACAAGTTTTGTATTAAAGAACTGAATAGACGCACCTTATCATGATCAAATAGGAGGATTTTATTCTGTCTGTTTTGATGATGTTGAGTTAGCAAGAGTGGAATTTTTTTCTTTTGATTTTCCCTTTGAGTCCCACGAATTCACACAACCTACCAGACACCGCGGTCCTCGCTATAGCAAACATACTTAGTATCTGCACCACTCTACTGCATTATCAACTCCGTTGGACGGGAACGTAGCCCAGGTGGAAAAAAACCGGCTTCCAAAACAGATATTTTTCGGTGAACTCACGCTAGGCAAGTGCTCTCAAGGAGGTCAAATAAATCCATACAAAGAAACAGCAGTAAAGGTCTACAGCATTGTCACGGTCAGATCACGTAAATCTCTGGATCAGCTTTTATGATGTTCATTTGACCAATCGTGGGTGAGTTTCTTTTCCACGTGTGCCCAACGAGATTGTATTTTTCTTGGTCATGTATGACCGGTGTGCTGTGTCGGAAGGAACCACTTGATGAGAGGAGGGTGTGAAAAGGGGAGATGAGTTGTTTTAAGGAGTGAAAAGTGGCGAGTGCTGTGGATAAGGTGTATACTTATTTGTCTTTTGAAGGCAGTGACTTTTCTATGTTTGGATGAAGACTTGTGTAACTATGTTTTGTAGAGTATGTGGAGCTTTTCTCTGGACAAGTTTTATTATGAACACCAGATTTTATTTCCTATGAAGATTTTCACTGTTATGCATTTGTAACCAATTAATAAGAAAAACCTGAATCTTTGCATCGTTTGTTTGATTCTTGGAACAAGAGTCACATCAGCTCTGTAGGAGCTAGACATAAAGGGGTTCTAGACACCTTGAGAATTGTTCTGGGGCTAGTACGCAGGAGACCGACCTCTAGACAACGTATGATCACACCACAAGCATCAACCCTATTGATTGGGTGCAGACAGCCCAGCACAGAGCCAGGTAGAGATCCACTGTAAAAAAGGGGGCTCACTCTCATGAGGCCATAATAACAGCGAAAGCAGGCGAGTCCCAAAACGCAACCTTAGACCAGCAACTACAGTAAAAATCCTCTGCACGTGCTGCCAGAGATGATTAAAAGCACGGATCGGCCTGGCAAGCCACCAACAAACTAATCGTGACCCACCACACCTTAAACGGATGACGAGATAATCCTTGTCGATTTTAACAGACCAACAAAAATATGAGGCTTATGTTGAATAATCATGAAACATGGGAAATAATAGTTAATCTTAAGAAGACCCATATTCTTTCTAAAATATTTTGTATAAAAACATAGGCTACCTCGAGGAGCATAACAATTTTGTGTCGCTTAAATTTAAACATATAATCTATTTTTTTTTTACAGTTCATTCCAATTTTTTTATAATTTAAATTATATTTTCTGTATTTAAATTGATTAAAAGTTACACTGACTTACCTAACCAGTGAAATATTTTCAACAACTTGCAAAATTGAATTGAAGGTAAAACAGCAATATTTTATTCCAGACAAATTAAAACATAATATTTTTTGGAAACAAAATTAATAAATCTAAAAAACGAAAGGAACACACAAAAAAAAAGAATAATTCAAACTTAATCAATTACAATACATTTTATTAACAATTAAAGATATTATTTACATTACAAATACATTATATACCCTAAATAACATCTCATATATTAATAAAATTTTACTTTTTTATAGTTGACAATTAACTGTTTCAAGGAAATGTGAATGTACAAATGTTACTTTAAAAATTGTAATACTATATTTCAAATTTTGAATTCTTTATAACGAGGTATGAACACTTAAGGACAGGTTAGTTAGTTCTTTTATGAAAGTAGTACATTTATGAGTGTGAAAGAATGGCTGGCGTAAAAACTTGTGAACAAGCATTTGGGTTGAATGGAAGGGGTGTGGGGGGACAGAATATTACTTTGGGTGAAAGAGAAAGCAGGGTTAACCAGTTATCCCTATAGTGAGTATTTTTATGTGTGTGGCTGAGTTTTTAAGCAAAACTTACTGTAATATTTGAAGAAAAAAAAGTGCAGTGGTTCTCAAACGAGGAGGTACCACACCCATTGGGCATAGTAAGGACTTAAGGTCGAAAATGACCTGTAGATTAAGGGGTGGTGGGGCTACCTAAGGGGTTGGGGTGAATTGGGATTTATTTTTTAAAATTATAAAATCAAAATTTATAAAGTATTTGTAAAGAGATTAAATTGTTTTTTTTTGTTTGTCAACATTAAAAAAAGACGTGGAAAGACACTAGCCTGACTAAAAGTAAATGAGACATCTTAGGGTGAAGAGAGAAGTCAAGTCTAGATGGCACTATTTTTAGGCTTTTTAATGTAGCTTTTTAATATGTATTCACTAGGAAATTTCAATTTTGTAAATTAAAGACGGCAACCAATCCGGGTTTGTTTAACTGTAGCTATCATAATGCTACTAGCAGAAAAAAATCATCATCTATAAACCTTATATAAAAAAATATCAGTTATTGCTATCAATATAAATTTTCGAGTAAGAAAATCTTAAGCCATTTCTTTTCCTTTGATGGCCATTATGCTGTTGACGGGTGGATTCTAACTAGAAAATTAATGTTATTGATTTTGTTTGGTAAAAATGTATTGTTCTAAAATCAGAAATTTATTTTAAAAAATTGACATTTCTATGAGGGATATAAGATTAAGATCGCATAGTGCGACTGAGTATAGAGACGGACCGAAAGTGATTTTCTGATTTCGGCCGAAATCGAAAATAGGCCGAAAGTTTAAAATGACTTTCGGCCGAAACCGAAAAAATACCGAAAGTTTAAAAATGACTTTCGGCTGAAATCGAAGCCGAAATCGAAAATGAAATATTTAGATATTTTGAAATTCGTTCCTGCATACATTTTGCATACCGTACATCGAAAATGATGGGAGAAAGTATAAACATTTACATTCTTTTTATAACAAAAATATATAATCGTGAATTTTAATAAATAAACATCCAATATAATATCTTGTTTTTAAAGATCGTATAGTTTGATCTTAAATATCGCTTAGTTTGTTGTTAAAGATCGTTCAGTTTTTTGTTAATGATCGCTTTGTTTGATCTTAAAGATCGGTTAGCTTGTTCTTAAAGATCACTCAGTTTGTGTTTCAAAATAATGCATACCTTAAAATCGGAATCAAATGTTATTTCATTATTAAATAATAATAACTAACCTACTGTTTAAACTTCCGGTTAGCAGCAACATGGCTGTCAAGCAAATTTGTGAAGACCGAAATTGTTCAAAAAACGGTAAAATTATGAATATATGCTGATATAAACGTGCAAATACAATGCAGGAAGCTAGGGTAAGAATACGGGAGTAAACCCAAACTGTAAAATCCGAAGATGGAGTCCCGAAGTCGATCTGACGCCGATAACAATGTCATTTTGTCAACTCCTGCGATGCAGTCAGCGCCAAGCTGTATTGACAATTGTCATTCCCTTGGGTCTACTGTTTGCGTGGAGAGTGGGGATCTGCTGCATTGGGCAACAGCTGGTCTCCATAAATCACCGTCACTTTACGTAGAGCAAGTTTTCTTTGCAAGGCAAAGAAAGTCAATAGGAGGAAGACTCAACCACTTCGCTTCACAACATGGAATGTGAGAACCATGTGTCCTGGATTTGAAATGGACTTTAATCAAATTGACAACGCAAGGAAGAATACCGTCAATGATAAAGAACTCGCCAGACTGAATATTGATATTGCAGGCCTTCAAGAGACCCGACTAGCAGATAGTGGCACCATCAAGGAACCCAGCTACACATTCTACTGGCAAGGGAAACCCACAGATGAACCTAGAAGGCATGGTGTTGGATTTGCCGTAAGAAACACATTATTGGCCTGTATTGAACCTCCTTCTTTGGGATCGGAGAGGATTCTGCGACTGCGGATGTTATCATCTGCTGGCAAGGTCTACGTATTCAGTGTGTATGCTCCAACTCTTAACTCGACTCCAGAAGAGAAATATTTTTTTCTATCAGACCCTGGACGAAGAAATATCAAGTTTTCCCAAAATCGAAGCATTGTACAATTTGGGAGACTTTAATGCTAGGGTAGGAGCTGATCAGGAAGCCTGGCCGTCATGTATTGGTTATCACGGATTAGTAAGGATTAAGAAAAACGGACAACGTCTGCTGGAGCTGTGCTTATCCCATGGTCTCTGTGTTACAAATACCTTCCCCAAATGTAAACAAATCCAAAAGATGTCATGGCGACACCAACGTTCCCGCCACTGGCACCAGCTAGACCTCGTCATTATTAGGCGCTTGGAACTAGCTAGTGTACTTCACACACGCAGCTACCATATTGCCGACTGTGACACGGACCATTTTCTCGTGGCAAGCGAGATAGGACTAATGCCCAAAAAATTGCATAATGCTAAAAAGACATGTCGTCCACGAATACCCAGAAAAAACGCATCAATTCTCAAAAGTGTTGCAGGACACCCTTGCTAAAGGATCACACGATGGAACTATTGACTCTAAGTGGAGTCATTTACGAGATGCTGTGTACGTATCAGCCATGTCCGCATATGGTAAAATGGAACATAAAAATAATGACTGGTACGAGGCGCATTGGAATGTGATTGGAACCCGTAATCGAGAAGAAGAGAAGAGCCATAATTGCCTATAGGGATGCACCTTGTGCTAGTACACTGCAGGCTCTCCGAACCAAAAAAAAATTATCACATCAGACGGCCCACCACTGTGCCAACACTTACTGGCTAGACCTTTGCAACTTCATGCAACCGGCTTCAGACAACGGAGATGCAAGGAGCATGTACGAGGGCATCAAGAGGGCATTTGGTCCACACAAGTCAAAAATAGCACGACTCAAGTCCAAGAAGTGTCAAATTATCAAGAATCCAAATGATCAACTCCGGCGTTGGGTAGAGCATTATCTTGAGCTATACTCTACAATGAATGTAGTCACTTAGACCGCTCTGCATAATATTCCCGCCTTGTCAGTAATGAATGAACTGGATGAAGAGCCAACTTTACAGGAGCTCGAAAAGGCCATCGATTACCTTGCGGATGGGAATGCTCCAGGGATCGATGGCATCCCAGCGGAAATCCTAAAAAATGGAAAACCTATCCTACTTCAGCCCTTACATGAGCTCCTCTGTCTGTGTTGGGAAACAGGTCACGAAGACGGAAGGATGCCATATATATATATGTATTTCAATTTATTTTTTATACATTTTTATTTCCCATAATTGCGTTTTATTATTTTCTTTTCTGAAAGTTATTACACATTACCTTCGAAAGATCAAATTAAAAAAAAAAAATGAAAAAATAAAAAAAAAGGAATGTTCGATTCAAGGGAGATAAACTGTAGAAGTCTTTGAGAGAATATAAACAAATCTAATAATTCAGGAAATTTAGCTGTTTAAATGAAAATAAAATATAAGCTAATAATTTATTGTACAATAGTGAGATATTGTAACTTTAAGAATGTATATTTTAATATTCAAGTGAGTAAAACATTGATATACGAATAAAGATTCTTTACTTTTACCTGCCTTCAAATCTTTTGGCTGAAAGTTATATCGAAAATCCCCGTAATGAAAAATAACATTTTAAATGCGATTAACATATCATTTAGTTTGATGTGTGCCAGTAAAGTCAAGTGTGTACAACTCAATCTCCTTCGACAACAACAAAAAAATATAATTTAAAAAACACGAACAAAATTCGTTTGGTACATAACACTGGTCACTGGTTAACCTCCGAAATTTTCTAATGTAATACAAAACAAAATCCGCTTGTCTGTATTTTTTATTTACACTATTTAAGGAAAGCGTTTAAAAAATGAAATTAAACGCGTGTATGGTTTGAAAACAAATATCCCATTATCTGTTGCGCCATAATTTGTTTATGAGGTCCTCTTTGCTTTGCTCCATTAATTATATGCGGGAATGCGGGTAATTGACTTTCAGGAAAACATTGATTATCCATAATGTCCCCCTTTTAACCTGAATTTATTTGACTTTCTTAACAAATACCATTTATATCTTAATTTTTATTTAAAAACACATAAATGGGCCATGCATCATACGATGAACATATATGACGTATGAAATACATATTGAATTAGTTTATTTTAACACATTGCAGTAACCTGACCCACCTCAACAATCACATTCAGATTACTTACATTGAAAGTTATTTTAAATATCTCAAACCACAACACCAATTTTCTCTCTACCCCCCCCCCACACACACACACTCACATATTGCAGTGAATCAAATCTCAGTCTATCTTCTCACTTAAATAGTATACATTATGTCCTCACGTTAAAAGCCTATACGATTAGTTTAATCCAAATATCTTAACAAATTGTTAAAGGCCATCTAATGCAAAAAGACGTGGAATCAATGTTTTTAAGTAAACATTCCTGCACAAAATATTACCGGGTCATTTAGTAGACGGTTTTTTTTAATAAATTTGTAAATTTTTAGTGTTGGTGCACGTGCACTTAGAAAACAGTGACCAGAGGAGCAGATCAGTGAAAAATTATTTAAAACGTGCATGCAGGCTGCTTCGATGAAGAGGGCGGTAAAAAAACAAAAAAAACTAGGCTCATTTCGGGTGACACTAACCCTATCTTCGCCATTGCCTGCGAACTGCAAATAATTAATTTATTTTAAATGATCTTTGGTAAAATATAAACATACTACTATTTACTTTTCAACCACTTGTCAAGTTTAAAAATATCTTGAATATTAACATGCAAAATGACAGAGAAAACGAAAATAATGCCGCCTTATAATATTTCTAAAACTGACAATTGAAAGCAAAGCTATACTACACATTTTTTTTATTGAGCTGTGATAAACTAAGTATATAACCATCCATTAATGAAAATACTTTGTTTTGACTGATCTTGGACCGCCCCTTGCCCTCATTGTTAACGTTAGTCAATAATTTAGACAACTTTATAATAGTTAGTCGTAAAATATTGACCACGCCACTGATGCCTGACGTCATAATGGATGACCACCTAAAAGTTGATAAAAAAATCACAAATTATAATAAAAGTTAGACTAGTTTATTTTCTCTAGCAGGAAATAATTAGGAGTATTAAGAGAGGTAAATAAGTAGTTATTTAATAAGAAAAAATGCTAAATGCTAATACAAAAAAAAAATGACATGAAAAAAAACAAAAAAACACTAACAGTTTCAATTAAGATAATTCTATAACTAAAGAATCAGTTCGAAGAACTCACCAACACTTACGAAACGGTTCAGTAAAAACGATGCAAGCAGGGTAATTCCCACTATTGTTTACCTTCAAATAACAAATTTGCAAATAAACGAATGGCAAGTTCAAATGCATCCTTCCCCAATTGTACTAAATACAACCAACTTTCATCAAGGCGAGAAGTAGTTTCTTTGATTAAAAAATGTATTTGAAATAAAATGTTGCATAGCTTCGTAAGATTTTTCCTCGGTTGAGCTGTCCGTTTGTTAGTTTTTGTGTGGTTCAATCTTCCATCTCAATTTTGACCCCTCCATGGTCTTCAATTGAGCCTATACAATAAGCAATTAGTTCATAGACGTCCCTCGCTATTTTAATCAATAGACTGTACTTATTTACTTACTTATGCCTTTCTAACCCGTCTGGGGCATAGGCCTTCAATAAAAATTTTCAACTCATCACGGTCCTGTGCTTTCCTTTGCAATTGCTTCTGTCTTGGTGTCTGTCCAATTGGGTGTCTGTCTCTAACTCGCATCTCCATGTATGCTTAGGCCTTCCTCTCTTTTTTTTTCCTGTGGGTTCCACGTTAGGCATTGTCTGGAGGTGCTATCTGGGGTTTTTTCGGAGCGTATGCCCCATCCACCTCCCCTTTTTCTTTCTGATATTTTTATCAAAGGGCATCTTGTATGTCCTTTCTAGTAGATCTATGTTGGTGATAGCATTTTGCCATTTGGTTTTCAGGATCTTTCTAGGACATGCATTTATGAATGTCTGCACTTTCTGCATCAGGCTCACTGTTGTTTTCCAAGTTGCTGCACCATTTAATAGAACTGTTTTGAAACCAAGGCCGGTCCCAAGCCCGGGTGCAAAGGAGGAGGGTTGCAGTGAGGGAAGCTACCTCACCTGTAAAAACAAATTGCTACAGGAACGTCAAAAGACTGTATAAATGCTAAAATTTAAGGGGACAAATATTGTATACTTGTTAGTAAATAGTTAGAAAATCTTGTTTGTTTTGTATTTAAAATTTATTTTAGTTGTTTTTTTCTTGTTATTGTTGTCCTTTCGGTACTTTTTAGTCAAACTGTGCACATTTTGAGATCAATTGAAGATCAGGGAGTAGATAAAAATTGAAAAGCTTTGACAGGCATTGGTAACTCAAGGTTCACTGGAAGTCACGGGTAACCTACTAATCATAAATGAGTGTATTACCATCGATGGTGCATACCTGTACACAGTTTTAACTTATGTAGACATTAGAAATTGCATCAAAAGTGAGTTTCAATTTTATATATATATCCATAAAAACACGATTGCCAGCAAAACACACATTTTATAAAAATAGAGTTAATGGCTAATTATTTAAAAGGATTTGCTTGCTAAAAGACATCCGAGTGTTTTAATAGGAGTTATCCTGCAATTTTATGAGTCACCATAAAAGATGTACGAGTCTCATCTACCGTACAAGACAGACCTTCTATTGTTGCGTTGTTCTTTGTATTGTCGGCTGTTGAGCTTCGGTCCAAGAGACTGTTATAATTACGAGACGTCGACACAAGTGACCACACATACAGCTGATAGAATACATGATTTTACATCAAGTAGGATTAAATAAAGCTAGTATGATGAAAGCAACTTTACTATACATAATAAAATCTTACTCAAAACAGCTTAGTCTGTATAATTCAAGGGTATTTTGACTGTAGGTTTTACCAAAAATATTCTCATTTTTTTTTCAAAATCACTTCCAAATAATTAAGGAATGAATGTATGTCATGTTGTTTTGATGTTATTTTTTCTGACTCAAAGAGTTTGAAGTGTAAAAAAAAGGAAAGTAAGCCAAGTCAGTCGTAGTTAAGCATAATTCTAAAAAATAAAATAATAAAAAAAAAAAAAAAATTAAATCGCCATCATTTTTCTTGCAATAAAATGTATGTGCAAAGTCCTTGTTGGTACGTGATGAAAATAATCCTTAAATCAGTTGGACATTTGGTCATACTTTTTTTATTTCGACAAGTAGGCTTACTTTAAAGGTTATTTTGGGACATCTGTCCTAATAAATTTTTAGGGATTTCCCAGTAAATTTCCTAAATTATTTGTTAATTAAAATTGTGAAGAATTGTAAATAAATGTAAAAGTAAGTATTATTAATTTAAATCTTCTCAATTTATTTTAGCATAATTATTTTTTGCCATTTATATTTGTTTTATAGATGCTTGGATGGGATCTTCATTAAAAAAAAGTGAACACTGAAAATACAACTGAAATGTTTTGTTTAACTGTAAATTCGGGTAGTAACTCTATATAATATAATATTAATATAATATATATAACTTTATAATATAATAATTTAAAAAGCATAATATTACTAATATTAATACTTAATTAATATTATATAAATATAATAATATTGTTTGTTTTTCTTATTTCAGATGGCCTCTCATGGTGAGAATATTTATGAATGCTGCTCTGAAATTAAATGCTCTATTAATATTCATAATATTAATAGTACTATACTATAACATTTTTTTAATAATACTATTATTAATACTACATCATTTCTTCACTCACTGAGAGTCAGTGTACTATATTTAGAGTTTGTTATCTGTTTAAATAATATTATAATAAAGAAATGTAGTTATGATTTGTTATCTGTTAAAATAATATTATAATAAAGAAATGTCTGTCTTATAATTTAAGATATATATAGGCTATATCATATATTGAATTTTAATTTGTTTTTAAAAAGACAAACAAATAATTTAGACTTTTATAAAATTCTACTTGCATTTAATCATATGAAATGATATCTCTCATTTGACAGAAGCTGACGCTGATGGTATTGAAGTATATGTTATTTTTCCCCAAGAGGTACAAAAGCATCTTGTGGTAGTAAATATCACTGATGTGAATGGTGATGATCTTTCAGTGGCGGAGGTAACATTGATTCAAAACTACAGTAATATTAATATCTTTCATAGGATAATGCATGGAAAATTTAAGAAAAATGTGTATAATACATGTATGTATATTCATAAAATATGCAATAAAATGTTGATATTAAGGGCCAAAAAATAGACTTTTTAGCCTTAAAAAAATGTGTCAATAATTTCTTCTGACCTATATATTGACAATGAAATTTCTTCATTTTATTATGACTGTGTAAAATTTCATGTTTTCGGCTACATTTATGGTGATAATATTGAGTGGCTTAAAATATTGCTATGCATTAAATGAGTTATTTGATTACCTAAAAAGTAAATAATTGACAAGTTTCTGAAGTATCAAAAAAAAAAAACACTGATTAAAAAAAAAGCCTGTAAAGTTGGTAATTTAAATCCAAAATTAATAATTAGTAATGAGGTGACTTTTCTTAAAACTAAGACAAATAAAACTCTATTTTATAACAGTAATAATTTAAGTAATGGAGCCAACTCATGGCAACCATATTTTTTTTACAAAAAATGATAATTATGCTATTAATTTTGAAAGCTAATAAAAAAAAATTATTATTGTATTAAAAGAAAGAATACAAATGTATACTTTTTGTTATATAGGTAAAAAGACAGCTGCTTTTGTTGAAGAAAATACAGAATTATCAACAATATGTAATGTTGGGTGGAGATGACATCAACTATGAAATACTGAGTGATAAAAGTTTAATTACAAATCACTTCAAGTATCTGTCACCAAGCACAGGCTATCTCACTTTCCAACTCAGGAATTCAGTGAGGACAATATGATCTTTTGGCGGAGGTTTCTTTGTTACATAATAAGATTTTAAATTTGTCCTAATTATGAATATTTGAAATTTCACAAAATACTTGTATGTACTTCATATTTACTTGTATGTATGTAATAAAGAAAACGTTTTTATTATGTTATTTTACTGGGTATATTAGATGCATTTTTTATGCATTTATAATTATATTTATAAACAACATTTTTAGCAATTTTAATATTTTTTTTTAATATAAAAAATTGAATGTTGTTTAATTATTATTTTCTTATATGACCTTTAAAAGAAATCAGAAAGTTAAAAAATATCAAACTTCTAATGATATTTCAAACATAATTAATGTTTAAACTCTTTCTTTTAACTACAATAACAATGTTTTAAATCATTTACAGTGTCATATAAATCCATGGCAACGCCCTTGGCTGCAATCTTTGTCTGTTATCTCAACATCAACCTGCAAGTTGTGCCATTTTCTTTCCTACAGTTTAATTAAAAATCAATGCCGATGAAGTAATTAATGGATTAATTTAATTTTGACACTAGTTATTGCTGGTGGGTCCAGCAGTCTAAACTAAGTTCAATCCCCAGCAAAAGCCCAAACAAGAAAAAAAACACCACCAACATACCAAGTCGATTGGACTCACCAACTTGAATAGTCAAAGCATCAAAGATAAAGAAAAATTCTGAATTTAAATTACAGCAACTTCCTAAACACTGCTGATGCTAAGAACATCTATGACACGTGTTTGCCAGTGAGTTATCCAGAGATGTAAATAGAAATGATTTGCAAAATGGGGAACCAGCTTATCCTTCTAAAGAAAAAAAATCCAGGCCATGTGATTTTGTCCTGCAAAATTTCCACAACTTTCATTTTGTAACAGATGGATGCAAGAAAAAAAAACCCACTATACATTCGAAAGACTTAATTAATTTATTACAATAATATTAGAAATGAAGTAAACCACCTTTGTGGCTAATTCAACATTTTCCTTGTCAATCTTTCAACAAACTGATACACAAAATCCTTAAAATTAAAATTTTAGACTACAAATTAGTTTCTACAAGCACTAATGTCTAAGATTGAGCTTTTTGTTTTTCAGAGCTGATCGCTTGATATTTTTAATTAAGTTTTAAATAGTAAAGCAGAAAAAGTCCCTTCTCCAGAACAGTTTGTGGTTCGTAACAAGATGAGACAACTAAATGCATAAACTATTTTAATTTTTGGAAAACTATCCGGCATTTCATTGTTGCATTGTGCCTTTCCCATTGGTGGGCTTCAAGGCCCACTAAGTCAGGATTATAGATGATATTTCCCTGATTATTTGTGGGGTTAATAATTAAATGCAATGAGAAAGTCATTTTATCATTCACTCTCTTTTATTTTTATGTAGAATTTATTGAAAATTTAAATAAAAGAAATTAGGATTCTGAAAATAATTTTGTTGCACTGTTGCACTTTAAATATTAATAATACAGAAGAAACAAGAACTAATTTCAAATGGTTTTTATATTTTTAATTTTTTTTTGTTGGTAAGTACTCCAACTCAAATACATCTGTAATATTTGGTATATAAAGTGCATATTGTTGGAAAGAGTATGCTTGAAGCTTCCAATGACAGCAACATAATCTTTCTATCACTTATAGGATAACATTTTGAATTGTTTAGTAATTAATTTCCCTCCATAATTTGGCTTGTATTTAATTTTTAAAACAGTGATTTAATTATTACTCTTTTTGTATTATTTTGCCTTTTTCCTTTTGGCTTTAAAGTTAGAGTGCACAAATTTGGAGTTCACATTATGTCAATACAATGTTTAACAAGACAGAACACATGAATTGTGAATAAATTTATTAAATTTTATAAAATAAGATTTTATGAGCATATGGGGTGAATAATGACAAATGAGGAAAAAAATTAATAAAAAAAAAAAAATTACATAGGCCTAATTACTAAAAAAAAAAACTTATTGCTATCAAATTGTATATAACAAACAGATCATGGCCATCTAAAAGTAATACGAATTTAACAGAAATAAAATGCAGATCATAAAAATGTATGTAAAAATATAAAAAAATTTGCAGTCATATTTACATTTAAATGTGTAACTTTTAAACTAATAAGGCTACTGCAACGAAATTTTCAGTACATATAGCTAGTGACAATCTAAATTTAATAGAATATTCAAATATTATACAACAATAAAAATCATGCTAATCTAAAAAAAAATTAATATAATATATAATCTGTCAATATTGATGTACATTTTTAAACATAACTTTTAAACTAATAATTCTTATTCAAGGAAATCATGGGTAGGCCTACACATAGACAATGACAATCAAATGTTAATAAAGTATTTAAATTTAAAAAAAAACATAATTGAGAACATTTTATGTCAAAGTTATTAAACGAAACTCAACCTCCGTCGACATTATTGTACAAATATATTTAAATACAACCTTAAAACAATAAAATGTGAACGCTATCCAAGGCAACAGATGTTTCTTAACCAGTTAAACAAAGTATTTAAAAGTATAATTTTAGGATAATTAGTGAACTGAAAATTCAGATAAATTTCAATCAAAACACAATTTAAGAAAATAAAAATTTTGATTTATAGTTGTTAATAACTTAGGACATGTCATTGCACATGGTCTTATCAGTTAATGATAAAGCTATCACATTATTAGACTTTAGTTCCCTAAATTTTTTTTCTTTAGACTTTAGACTTAGCCTAGCATTTATTGGCTTTATCCTACGTCATTGTTTCATTCCACTTGGAAAATACATAGAGATAGAGTCTAAGTAACTGAGTAACTGTTATAATTTGACATATACATTTTTAAAACGAAGTGTCTACACGTCCGGCGCGCCGGACGTGTAGTGCGCAAGATATACGTCCGGCTGCTTGTCGCGTGACCGCCAGACATGGCCGGGTGGCTAGTAGTTTTTATAATTCCAAACGAAGTATGGTTTAGAATGGTTGCTTGACGATAGGAAGGTTTGAGGATCTATACCGGGGATAGGGTCGTTTTGTTTCTTCCCATTTTAATTAAAGTATTTTGTATATATTTATATTATCATGTTCCTCAGCAACAGTAGTTTCATGAGAAGTTTTTAAATATTTTGTAGCAATTGAAATAATTTAAAATGAAATCTTTTACTTTAACTTTTATTGGTTGCCTACGCCTACTCCACACTGGCCCCTAATTTATTTTATGGATTACTGGTACACAAACTCAAATAACAAACTAAACAAAAATGTTTACAAGCCACTTTCACTTAAGTTTTTTTTTTCTATTATTTGCATTCAAGATACTCAGTACATTACTTGGTAGAGAAATAGATTTTAAAATTAACAATAGTTTTGAATTTTTCGCAGTCACGTGACAAGGCTGACCGACAAGATATCTCTCGCCACTTTGTTACGGCAGTCATGTGACTTGGTCGCCGGACACATAGTGCGGGAGATAGACGTCCGGCGCGCCGGACGTGTAGACACTGCCTTTTTAAAAACAATCTATATTGAAAAACACTTCAGTTTCTTAAAGTTTCATGGAGCATACATTATTTATTCCGCATAATTTGAACGGTTAAAAAAAAAACGTACGTCTTTACTTTATGTTTATGTCTATGCATTCATAAACTAAGGAATATATTAGATCGGGAATACCCAGAGGTAAAGCTAAACTCCAATATTACTTTTATTTTTATTCCTCTGATAATTAAAACTAGCTGCATTCCAGTAAAGAAGTAGGTAATTTTATATTTAAAAAAAATGTTTTAACTCATGCCTCATTTATTGTTATTGTTTATGTAAATTTGAGAAGTAGACAAAATGTCGACTATTAAAAAATAGTTAGCTAAAAATAAGTATTTGAAATTTTTTAGTTGATGAAGCCCACCTTGCTTTTGAATTTATATTAAGAAGTATTTAAGAACAAAGTGCTTTTTTATTGGTACAATCTAACTATATAGTTCTAGATTTTTGCAAATCAATATTAAAATTGACAATTAAAACATAACAATATGTTCTCATATAGTCTAAATAAGGAACTAATAATTAAAAAAAAAATTAAAATCTAATTACAGATGGCTTCTTATGGTACGTATAGTATTGGAGCAAACACTAACACATCTTAACAGGAAGAACAGTCTAAAATTATAACACAAAAACTTATTTTACAAATTTCTATTTTTTAAATAATGATTAATTTTAAAAAATAAAAATACAGTATAATAGATCTTTTACTGTTTTAATCAAATATTTGTTGGCGTTAGAGATTCATATATACTTTTATTCTTTATTTAAGATGGTAAATTAGATGTGCTAGGATTTTTTTTATGTTTTAGATGGAGGGGAGTCAGGGGGTAGTGAGTCACAAATAATTAGCATCAGTTTCTCAGTTTCTTATTACACAACATTAGAGAAATTAATTTCTTTCCAAGCTTAAGTATAGTAGTGTAAACTCTCACCAGTCTGATGAAAAAAAAAACATTATATACAATACTCAACATTTGTAAGGAAGTTTCTTTAATTTATGGTCACTCTATTAATTTATATCCAAATTTAAAAGTAGACATAAAAAATAATGACAATGAATAATGAAAATAAAAATGAGAGTAAAAAATAATGACACTACAATAAATACAGCCATTTGTACGGAAATAATTTGATAATTATGTGTACTGTTTAGATCAATATCTATTTAAACTTACATTATTAACCGATAATTCGAGATTTTAACAAGGTCTTAGCCGGATGCACGATTTTACACCCATTTCAGTTCCGAGTGTTTAGAGACAATACTTAGGGGATCCAAGTCCAGGATCCAAGTACGTGTATGGGTGTTAAAAAAATGTATCATCTCATTTCCTATAGTATATTCCAACCAATATGTAGTAGTGAAAACGCATTGATAGAAACAGTATCGTTAACAAATTATCCATCAAAGTTAAAGGCTTCATACACTAATTGCTTCAAAATGTAACCATACCACAGCCGCTCATAAATCTTTTAAGGCCACGACGTCTTTTTTAAAAATTTGCCAAGTTGTGGCGACCCACTCCCCGAAATATACAACAACATGAAAGGACAGGTGTTAGCTCAAAAAAACAAGTTGAGGTAAGCAGAAATAAAAGCTAAAATTGTGGAGGATTCTGCAGAGTAGGAACTGTAGATCAAACATTGGAAAATGTTTAATAAATATACACATCTGATTGTAGTTTTGCGTGGAGTCTTCCAAATTTTCAGTTATGCAACGCAACACACACACACACAAACAGACACACACACACACACGCACGCACCAACTCACGCACGCACGCACGCACCCACGCACGCACACACACACACACACACCCACACACACACACACGCACACACACACACATCACACACCCGCACGCACCAACTCACGCACGCACGCACGCACCCACGCACGCATGCACACACACACACACCCACGCACGCACGCACGCACGCACACACACACTGTAGGAACTGTAGATCAAACATTGGAAAATGTTTAATAAATATACACATCTGATTGTAGTTTTGCGTGGAGTCTTCCAAATTTTCAGTTATGCAACGCAACAAACACACACACATACACAAACAGACACACACACACGCACCAACTCACGCACGCACCCACGCACGCACGCACGCACGCACCTACGCACGCACGCACACACACACCCACCCACTCACTCACGCACGCACGCACGCACGCACACACACACACACACAAACAAATTATACCCAGAAGAAAAAAAATCATATGTAATGGATGAAAAGTAATGAGCAAATATTTTTTATTAAATTAGCTGCTGAAATCAACTGTATGAAAATTATTATTTTTTTCTCTTACATTTTATTCAATAAAGCATACCTCTAGTGTAGTCAGAGTGTAATGGCACTACTGCTTGTAACCAAAGAAATGGATCCTGCTAAGACAAATAGTTACGCTGATGTCTGATCTGTTTTCTGGTATTTTTTTAATCTATTTAAGGTTAAATGCACACAAAATATGTTTTTAAAAGCTACATAAATCAGTGTTAAAAATGTCCTTCATTTCAATAAAAGCTACAAACCCTTGATTCCTGGTTTTGTTTTGTTTCAATCTCCTTTTTACCTTTTGAACAAACACCAAATGTGTTTTCATATTTTGAATTACGAGTTTGTTTTGTTCATATTAAAGTTAAAGTTTTTACTTTTAAATATTTCATCTAGTCGATAAGTTTTCAATTTTGTATTTTGTCATGCCTTTCACATCATATTACTGTAACATACATCTTGCAGTGTCCAACATACGCAAACGTAATATGTAAATCAACAATATGTCAAAATGATGCAAACTGTCTGTATTGATAAACAGAGTCAGGTCGTTGTGGTGTTGACGTGGCTGTTATTTTCCCTGGAGAGAGCAAGAAAAAAAAGACGACTATACACGTATCAAATATACACGGAGATGACTTTACAGTTAAGCAGGTCATTATGTAGTTTACGGTATAAACAAATCAGTGGCCTAGCCAGCATTTTATTCCAGAGGGCGTTGGAGGGAGGGTCTGTGCCCGAGAAGTCAAAGGCAATGAGTAGGGATGGAGACGACAAATCTTGTGTACAGAGGGCGCTCAACTTATTGTGTGGGGTAGGGGTGTGGGGAGGGAGCTCACTGAATTGGGGCCCAAAATTGTTCATTCACAGCATAGATCAAGTAAATAGTAATAGAGACATACATTATTTTAGAGGTTTCTGAATAGGTTTAGGTATTTAAGAAAGCCTTTTAAAAAACTTATGTCGAAATAATAGAATTTGTTTTAAACTTTAATTGTCTTTTTTTGGCAAATTGATATTACATGAATTGTTGAAAAAATCACGGGCTAGTGACAGTAACGTAATATACAAAGGTTTGACATTTATTTACATATAATTCATCGTTGTTTTTAAAACTCTAATAGAGAACTAAAAAATAAAAGAAATAATAAAAAGTTAATTAATCCATTTAAATTGTAATAAATGAATGTTGAAAAATAATTCACATAAAGCTATAGTATATTTCTTTGTTTGTTTCCACAGGTTAAAAGACACCTGTTGGGATTGAAAGGACTTGAAAATCAACATGAGTCCTACTCACTGATTGGAGGCGACGGAACTAAAACTGTTGTACTTAACGACGAAACCTTAATAACAGATGACGCTTACACGGCTTATCTGATGTCACATGACGGCTACTTGGCACTAGAACCAAGAGTTTGAACTAATTTGAGTTTATTTCAATCCCTAGGCTTATTATTATTTGTTTTTTGTTTTTTTATTCTAAGATTAACAATTCATATTCTAAATACATTACAACAGAAATCTTACAAGTAACCATGTCTCACTAACAAAATGATGGTTTGGGTATTTAATTCAAAGTTCTATGGTACATTTTTTTTCATGTTTAAATTTAAGTTGTTTTTTTTATGTCATGAAGTCAAGTAGTTATTGAGTTCTTGTATTAAAATAAAACAAATAATAAAAAAACCCAAACAACTCAATGTTAACTTGGATGTTTAAAAATACGCGAAATTTTCTTTGAAAGGCTTAACAACAAGATATGAAAAGAAATCATTCATTTTATTTTCACTTCGATAAACAATAAATTGTATCGAATGATTCAGAGATACGATTAAATATAATATATCATTTCCAGACAACTAAACAACAGAAATCAAACCGTTATAATTCAACAAGTGAATATTTTTTTTCTTGTAAACATTGATCAGCAGTTATGAAACTTTTCAGTTACTGTTGAATTTACAACATAAGTATCTACTACAAAATGAAATAAAACTATTATCCGTCTCTGCTGTTTGCTGATCTTAGAAACATCTGCTACCATCTACAAAAGGATTCTTGATCTCAGCGAGCCATCCTGCTGCACACTCTCAATGATAGAGTTGTAGTACATGATAGCTACCGTTTAACAACAGTAAATATACTTTTAAAGTAAAAGGAAAAAAACAACTTTTTACTCCATATTAATAACCATACTATAACATAAATGCTTTGTTAAGCCTTTTAGTTACTCGAGAAATGAATTGATATGAATTTTTAAAAGGGGCTTATGTCATTGATAGCGATGATCATAAACATATGACATGTGATAGCGCTTTATAAGAAAAAAAATGATTGTGTGTTTTTTTTAATATAAAGCTTTATCCCGCTATCACGAGATAGATACATTTTTTTTCGTTGGTTTTAAATGATCATAATACCAATTATATGGTTTGAAGTGCTCACTTATGTTTCATTTGCATTATATAGCTGTAAGATTTTTAAAAAAAAAATCCGTTGGATCAATAAAACTGTACAGCCATATGAACTACATTGAATTTTGTTCTGTTTTTTTTTAAAATTAAAAGTATAAATGAATATGAAGCCTCTGATTTATATTTCTCTATATTAGAGTGCCGTTGAAGATGGACCTTTTCTACTTACAATACAAATGATTTCTTTACAACCGAAAAGTTAAATACGAAGTCATCAGACAGAACATAATTATCACAGTTAAAAACGGATATGTTTTTTTTTAGTCACAAAAATTAATGTTGTAAAGTTGCAAGGATTAGAAAAAGGCTTGTTTTTTGTTTTTTTTAGCCGACCTTCGCTCCAGATTTTCAGAGGTAAACTTTTTTTTTACTCAGAGCTCCATCAATAATTTGAAAAAAATTGAGCGGTCGAGGGGTTGTTATAAGTGTTTAAAAAGTATATGTATTATTGTAAAAAGCCCTTCATTTTAACTAGGTAAGAGGCTTTCATATACCAGCCACTTAGCTGTAGAAAAGTGGGGCAATATAGCTTGTAGAAAGTGGGGCAATATAGTTTGCAGAAAAATTGGGTAACATAGCTGGTAGAGGAATAGGGCAAAATGGTTGGTAGAACGTGTGGCAATATAATTTGTAGAAGAGTGGGGTAAAATTACTGGTAGAAAAGTATGCTGGTAGTAAAGTGGGGAAACATAGCTGTTAAAACAGTTGGCATCATAGCTTGTACAAGAGTGGGGTAATATAGTTGTAAATGGTGAGAAATCATTATTGATAAAATGTTGGTAAAATAATTGAAAAAGAGTATGCACACAGTTCTGGAAGGGAAGAAGAGTGGTAAAACATATCTGATAGAAGATTGGATCAAAAGAAGCTGGCGAAAGAGTAGGCCAACATATCTGTTAGAAAGTGGGGAAACAGAGCTGGTAAAAGATTGAGACAATATAGCATGTAGAAGAATTAGGTATCAAACCTTGTAGAAGTGAAGTACATCATAGCTTATACAAGAGTGGGACAGCAAAGTGGGGCAACATTGCAGGTAGAGGAGTGGAACAACAACGCATGTGAAAGAGTAGGGACAACATAGCAGGTAGGAGAGTTGGACAACATAGCGGTAGAATAAGGCATACATTTTATTAACTCATTAAAAATATATTTAAGTTATTTGTTAAAATATAATTTGGAGCTCAGAGTAGTAACAAATTTGACCAGCTTCGCTCCAGCTTCGTGAGCAATGACGTTGCTCCAGTGCTCCAAACTACTTTCCAAAGTCCAAGCATATTGCCTTGTTTGTTTTTTATGTGTTGATGCTGATCAAAATCAGTTATTACGGATGGTGATCTGTAGTTTAACACTTTTGGTGGGAACATACTTGTTTTTTTTTTTTTAACATTCGTATAAAAAAGTTAGGTGGGAATAGAATCCATCGATCAAAGACTTTATTCTTATATAAAGTGATCATGGGACTGGTGCCGGCCATCCCAGCAGACACGTACCCCACCCATCAGAAGCAGGGTAGACTGATTAGAGCAAATCGCTCAGTGAAAACCGACTTCACCACTGATATTCTCATAAACATATACACCAGAAACAATAGCAAATGCTTCAAAGTACCTCAGTGCAATACAGTGCAGTATCAATAATCTTTCTTCCCACGCACAATAATAGTGTGGACAACGCCACTGTGAACTCGACATCGGTTGAAATTTCAAGGCTGCCCTTGCATCAGCTAGAAGCTGTTAAATATCAACATCAAACCCCCAACCGTTGCAAAGATGGCAGTACATGGATGCAGCAATGAAACACTACCAGAACCAGAACCTGACTGCTAACAAAAATTAAACAAATCCTTAGATTAATCTATGGGTGAAAAAAACTTATAATATATTCATGGAAGATGAAGACAATGTGTCGATTTCTATAGCACTGGTCACTGTTGGCTAAACTGAGTTACTGCAAGCCACGTGTTAATATAATGTCAATCCATGTACGTTGGGACATGTCTGGCCCCAGTATAACAGTTTAATTGTTTGGGCAGGCAGTACGAGAAACGTATCCTTAAAATAAGATCAAGTGAACATTAACTTTTTTAAAGTGTCTTTTGTTTGAGTTTACTGTCGGGTGTTGTCAGTGTGTAGAGATTAGACAATTTTGTCAAGAAGGAAATAAATGACAAGTGTGAAGCAAGGACCTCTATACGTGTACACTATTATGTTCTGGATTCGCGTTAAGGATAATCTTGCATTCTTAAAAAAAAAATTATGATTAGCTTAAGCTCACAGGTGTATGACATTTTTGAGACTCAAACCATTTTAAGGAAGAAAATCCACCAATGGAATGGTCTTTCTATGTGCCTGTAATTGTAAGCTTGCGATGCAGATTGTTCGGCAGGCTTTCTTAATTTGTTTGCCGGGCCTATTCATTTGTCTTAACCCTGTACACTTGCTGATTGGGGTGACACAAACCATCTGTCCTATACACTGAATCCTTATGTAAGCCATAAACATCTCATATCGGATGTGAATATTGTCATATCGAGCCTTTTATTTAAAGCGCACGTCTGCCACTATGAAGTAAGAGCTGGAAAAAAATTCACTTTTATTTAGTTTTGGCTTTGGTCTCCATCGGTTCTCTTAGGTAGCTATCAACTGATCCGAAAATTTTGACCAGATCTTTAAACTCATCGCCTTGACCGAGCACCTGACCACGGATAACATGTTTAGGTTTTCATAGCTACGCCCTACTTACATGACCTCGGTCTTAGCTTAGCTTCTTTTCGTTCCATAAATTTGGCAGATATTATGCACACTATCATCATTTCTCTGCAAATATTACTTTGTAATGCTCATGGATGCAATATTTAATTAATAAGATGTTATTTTTTCAAATAAATTTAGTGTCAATATAAAAGCTGACAAAATGATTTGAATATATGTTTAATTGATATTTTCAAGAGACTATTAAAAATAATTAAAATTTACTCCTAGAGTTCATGTGTTGAAGTCCTATGTTTCCGTCATTAAAACGCTTCACCACCACCAACACCTGCTTTAGCTCTTGTGTGTTAAAAGACAATACAGCGACAGCTTAATGGCATTTATTCTTATGATCTTTGCTTTTTAAGGTTGTTTGATCCTTCATATAGGAAGGCATGATACATTTTTAAGGAAATATGAAATTAATTAAGTTCAAAATTGTAAGCCTTAGTCCTCTCATTCCATGTTAACAATGTTCAAATACTTAACAGTTTCTTTATCAACAAAATTGAATGTCGTCATATTTTATTGCTTCGTACTTCTTGTTAATTCCTTCCCACCCTATTTTATGGCATAAAAATAAACAAATAAATAATTTATATGTTGATAAAATTTTGAAACATTTTTAAAGCCGCTAAATGTAAAAATCCTACATTGTCATGTTTTGATGGACTGCCATTTATAAGTTCGAGTAGAACTGGTTGTAGGAATGCCCACTGCGGCAGAATGCGGTCATCGCTTGAAATATTGGGGAAACGGAAGACAGTTTAAAAAGCCATTTATTATGGGAACAATTACAAGCAAGCCTTCATAATAAATGTAAACTGTAAGGACCTAGATCATCAATTACTACCTGCTTTGCACAGTGCAACGTGTTTTAGCATATTATAAAACGGAACAAAATAACTGCTACTTTTCAATGAACACAATGATCAAATGTATTTTAAAAATGTACTGACATCAAAAGTCAATTTAGTTTATTTGTTTAATTGAATAATAATTTCAGTTTACATTTTGTTAAACATTTTTTTTAAATAAAAAAAAATACTATAACACACCTACATAATTTGTGAATAGGTCAAAACTACGTTCGTAAATATATTTAATTGTTACTGGTATTGTCGCTATTTTAAGCTAAGCACATATTTTCTTCAAAAAGTAAAGTTTTATCAGATATTGTCTGCATACAAAAGTAATGTAGATTATACATTTCATGAAGTATATTAGGTGTATACATATTTAAATAGTTTGTCTTTACCTAAAAGTAATCATATTAAGGATACAAAATGGATAATTATTATCATTACTATGATTATTATAGAGCATTTTATGTTATTATTGTTAATATGGACATTGATGTTACTGATTGAGCACGCTCTTATTATTGTAGTCTTCTTCTATTCAAAAAAAGAATCAATTTTAATAAACTGTCTATTCATAAAACGTTCTTTAAAATCTCACTCAATTTCGCTATTTTGTAATTAGGCCATTCATAGAAAAAACTATATTTGTATGTGTTTTTGGCACAAAAGCCACATATATAATGTTCAAGCACATAACACACAAATTACCATTATATTAGTTTTTAAAAATGACATCCGTTTCTAATTAATTCATATTTTTCCATGTAACAATTGTACTCACTTTATATTTTATCGGATTTTCCTCTTCATCCAAAACAAAATAAAGCCGTACCATAGTTTACATTTTAAGAAAAAAAGAATATTTTTAAGTAAACACAAATAAAATTATTAAATCAATTTAAGCAATACCAACAAAGAGAAAAAAACAACAAAAGTAACTTTTAAAATTAGCTGGAAATAATTCACACCCATACGGTCATTAAAAGGTGAAGAGGAAAATAATGCTTAAAACATTTAAAATATTGGTTACATGCCCCTCAACATGGGGCATCTGAAAAAAAAAGTTGTAATGAATTCATTTTCCCATCCACCAATTGTATGCACTAGTTAAGGCAGCTTTTACAGGGGTTAAGCTGGCTGCATACTCCAATATTGGTGTAATGAGGCTCGCCGAATCCTTGCTATTTTTAGCCTCAAAGTACGTCTTTTCCAAATCTTCCATTATCTTCCCAGCGCCTTCCTTTTCACGTAACCTTTTATTTTCCTCTTCAAGTTTTCGAATTTCCTCTTCTCTTTTCTTGAGCGCCTGTTCTTGCTCTTGAATTCGTCTTTTAACTTCATCAAGTTCCCCCGATGTTTTCCCCAACTGTTCCTTTGTTCTAAGGTGCTCAAGCTTCAATTTATCTTCCTCCCATTGCTCTCTCTTATCTTGAATATTTCGATTTTTCTCTATCTCTATTTTCTTGGCGTCCACCGCCTGCTGGATGGCCTTGAATAATTTGAAAGTATCTTTCAGTTTTGAGTTTTTCTTTGCGCCCTCAGTTGAAGCCTTCAGCAAAGCTTCAATCTCTGTGGATATTTCTTGTAATGCTTCAGCTCCTGTATTATTTAAAGTAACATTCTTGACCTGGGCAGTTAAAATTCCAATCTTGTCGATGACATTCTGCTTCTCCTGCTCCTTCCCTAACTTTGCTAGCAAATCTTGGCGCTTCTTTTCGGCTTTTTCAAAGTTTTCATTTGTGTACCGCTTCCCTTTAGTTGCCAGGCTGTTAATCATTCCAACCAGTTTCTCTTTCTGAGCTGCCTGTTTCTTTAAATCACTTGTTCTATTGTCAAAAAGTATGACCCGTCTCTGACATTCACCAACAAGCTCTTTGAAATGTTGATTATCTTGAATCTTGATCCAATCATCAAAAGAAAGGCTTTTTTGCTTAATCTCTGGATTTGTCTCAAAATCATCCCCGCCTGAAAACAGAAGAATTGTGTGTTTTTTTATAAAATCCTCCCCTAAAACCGTTTTTAGAATCTGCATTGTCTGGCTGTCTTCTTTGCAGAATCGTCTCCCAACCCGGACCACGTAAAGGATGGCATGATAACCTTTTGGGTTCTCGGCTATGGCCGTATTGATAGCCGTCACCAATTGTTTGACGTCATCTTCTGGGCCTAACTTCGTGTCACCGAGGCCTGGACAGTCCACCACCTTAAGAATGCGGCCCTGAAATTCAGAGTAGTCAGATTGTGCTTTAAAAGTCTTAGAAGAAGTATTGACTGAAGCCTCAAATGTATTCCTTCCAAGTATCGTGTTACCCGTGGCACTTTTCCCATCACCTGTTCGACCAATCATAAGCATGTCCAGGGAGTTATCAAGGTCAAGGTGAGTCATCATGGCGTCTAGCTAAAAAATTATAAGTGTATGGGATAATGATTAGTTAAATCGCACAACTTTATTATGTTTCTTATAATGTATTTACTAATGTAATAAATATAGTGAAACCAATAAATAACACTACTTATTTAAAGTATAATACAGACTTTGATATTATTTACTCAATTTTCTTGTATACTAAAGTGCGGTAATTTTTGTATGCTAGAATAATTTTAAGATGCTACGGTTAAGATGATAAGATATTTATATATATATATTAAATACTGCACAGTGCACATGATTTTATTTTGTGCAATTAACCCAATTAGATTTGGGGCACAAAAAAAACCATTAAAAAAATTCAATTGCAATGTCATTGTTGTGAGCTAGTTTATTGTGAATGTTGTGTAGTGGAGTCGTGAGTGTTGGGTAGGGGGAGTCGTGAATCGTGAAAGTGTTTTGTGAGTTGTTGATCGTGAGGTCAGAGCGTGAAGTTAGTCCGTGGTGTGGAACGTTAGTGTATGCTGAGTTGTTTGTGTGGTATTATAAAAGGGATGTGTGTTAGCTGAGAACGAGGCTACGCCTTGCAGGCACGTATAGACTCGGGCTCCTGATTGAATGCAATTTTATGTGTGTTTGACTGATTTTTGTATTGTTTTTTCTGTACTGGATATCCACCATGGACCACTACTTTGATTCGGATATGTTTTGTGTCCCTCCTAACTTTGGACTTTTGTTGTTTTGGATTTTCTTTGTTGCAAAGGTTAGTGAGATTCACCGCCTACACGGTCGGCCATCTTTGTCGGCACCACGCTCATCGCACGGTCAAGTCGACGTTACGGTCAGTGACACACGCAGTCCCCACGGCGGTAACCGACCTGTGCTTGCATACACACGTGATCGTCTTTTGTCAATGAATGCCAAGCGTACGCATCTGACCGCTGACCTCGTGTGTCGACTGAAAGAGCTTTTGATTGGTCGAGGCCTGCCTCGGAAGCGCACCCACCGTGGTGG
>CAXITT010000160.1:357584-380533 GCA_964033795.1 Lymnaea stagnalis | reverse complement strand
GCAGACTCGCGTATTCTGTCCGTTCCCAAGACACGCACTAAATTATATGGTGAACGATCTTTCTCTTTCTGCGCCCCCAAACAATGGAATTCTTTGCCACTACACATCCGCAATATAACAACCACACATGCCTTCAAAACTGCACTCAAAACACATCTATTTAAACTATACTACTCTGACTGATTCTCCTCCTATAAACCGATAAACGTACATGGGTTTCCTTGTAAAAATGTCTGGTGTGGGTGGATGAATATACCTATGGTGTTGTTTTGCTTATATGTTGTTTTATTTCATTTATGTATTTTATTTTTATATTATGATTATGCCTCTTTGCTATATATGTACAGCGCGGTGAGCCCAGCCCTAGGCCGGGGTACCGCGCTATATAAGACCACTTATTATTATTATTTATTATTATTATTAGCTAGAGGTCAGTCAGAGAGAAGACAGAGGTCAGAGACGAGAGATGGAAGGTAGAAGAGCAAGAGAATTGTTAGTCATCAGAGTTGTCAGTTAAGAGTTAGCCAGTAGCGATAGGAGCGAGTGGATAATTGCTAGTCGGACTGACGTGTATCCTGTTTTGTAAAGAATCTAATAAATATTATATATTGTTATACTGGACCTTGTGTTCTTTTTGACAGATTCATACACCCTAGACAACGCAAGAGAGAGCCGTAACACGTCAAGAATAACAAGATCGTAACAGTCATTTAAAAAAAAATGAAAGAAAAATAATAATAAAATATTTTTACACAATGCATCAAAAAAATTGAAAGCTGGCAATCCAAAAAGGATTGCCAGCTTTCAATTTTGATGCATTGTGTAAAATATTTTACACAATGCATCAAAATTGAAAGCTGGCAATCCTTTTGGTAAAAAAAAAACTATTCAATCATGATAAATAGAATTTTATTGTAAAAAATATGTTTTTATTTTTTTTTCAGCATTAATAGATAATTGCCACTTAAAACATACTTTTTACAACAATACCAGTTAATCTAATATTATAATCTTAAGTACAAACAAAAACTGTTTACCTTATGTGCGTATTGGTTTAATTAGCAAAGTCCTTTTTGTGTTCGATAATGTAATACTTTACATCAAACCAGTCGCACTGAATGATCAATGTAATCGTTAACTAGGTTATTGGACTTTTATAGATATCTAGGTGGCCTAGACTTTTACCCCCTTAGTTACTTTCATTTCAACAAGTATACTTGGATAAATGTGTGATAATTCAGTGGCGTATCCAGGTCACACAAACAAGTCTCCACATAATCCATGAACGAATCTTTTTTGCTGTCAGGCTGAGCCATTAGTTAACTTCTAATATATACCTTATATATTGCTAAGAAAGCGATGTCAGAAAATCAAACTAAGACATATAATATATTGATGATTGTAGCACAAGTTGAAATATTGATCACGTTATCATTGCTATATAGACATCTGGTTTGTCGTCTTTGAACCAAGTTTTATTATGGCGATGAGTAGCTTCCCTCAGTTGTTGTTATTATTCTATAAGACAGTGGTTCTCAACCATTGGTTTGCGACCCCTTTGGGGGTTGAAAGACCCTTTTCCCAGTGGTCCTTTAAGACCATAGGAAAAGACATATACTATACAGTTATGAAGCAGCAATCAAATTAGTTTTGTGATTAGTGGTAGCAACAAAATGGGGATCTAAATTAAAGGGTCGCGGCATTAGAAATGTTGAGAACCACTGCTGTAAGTCTTTTACTATTAGATTCTAATCCACTTAATAGTCTTTCATCGAAAGGTGTGTATTTCTCTTTTGAGTTATTTTAAATTGGTATTAACATGAATCCGTAAATTATAAGAAAGTAATGCACATTCCTAATACAGTTTAGCTCCTGCCAAAACAATCAGACTTTCTTTTACTAACTGCACCTTAAACTTGCAGCTTACCACTAATAATTACTTCTAAGACCATCTAGGCATATTGAAAACAAAGGCACCTAAAATAGATTCGCCCCACCATGCGCCAAACAATTTTTGGAAAGCCTGCTTAACAAGTATGCGCGACGGTAAACCTTGGGGTTTAACTAAAGAAGTTACAGTGACCCCTGGATCCTACACGTTTTTTTGGTAAACCAAAGAATTCCAGGAAAAATACTTCTACCCAGAGAGATCCATGATAAAGCTTTGAGAAAATACATTTCAAATAAAAATTGACACAAAGGCCATGACCAGAAATCTCTTATTTATTGCGCGGACTTATTTAAGCTCATAAGCTCTAGTGCATACGTTCTCAAGCGTTTTCAAGTTTTAGAACTTATTATTAGTTAGTTATCTGTTACTTAGGCTAAACATGGAGAAAAGGAAGCGACTAGTTACAAGTGATCTATCTCTAAATTTACAATAGCATTGTGGTTCTTTAATTAGTTATTATGACATACGCAATTTAGTAGGTATAAAAAAATAACTCTTGCATACTTTAGCTCAGTTAAAAATATAATTTTTCACTCAGTTAATTTTATCCCGGGATTTCTCAAGATGAATGTCTATTTTATGTCCCGTTTCCACGAGATAAGCAAAAACCTGGGAAATGATAAAAACTCCTAGCATTCCATTTAATTAAACTTTAGCACTGCTCAGGCCAATAACAGATACATTAGTCTGCACTCCTACCACGACATCTGTGGACTGTGCCTATCACATTTTCTTGACTGTTCTTATCACCTTTGTGGACTGTACCTATCACATCTGTGGACTGCACCTATCACATCTGGAGACTGTACCTATCACATCTGTAGACTGTAACTGACACATCTGTGGACTGTGCACATAACATATGTAGACTGTACCTATCACATCTGTAGACTGTACCAATCCCATCTGTTGACTGCTTATCACAGTATGTGGACTAGGTGCCAATCACAATATACGTGTAATTTGTACTTAACATTATGTGTGTTGTCTATATGCCTACTGGGGACTATTTCTAGATCCGCCTTGTACTAGGCTGCATGACTCAGATATTCTTAAATTTTATTAAAGTAATCCTCACCCTGGCCGGGATCGGGGATTTTTGAATCCACTGCTAACCCCCTTACCCCCCCCCCTTCCGTAAACACGCCCGTTTCTCTGTTGCTTAGCGTAAAATTAAAAGATTAATTTCGCTACAATGATTCTATTGATCTATATCGATCAAGTCCATGAATCCTCCATTCAAGATCACCGTCGATGGTGTACAGTTTTGCCATTTAAAACCTTTGCAATCAAGTCATCATTTTAACACATCACAAAAAAGGTATTTTTTCCTGTGACGCTAATAATCGCTATATACCAACGAGCTCAATGGATTGGTGTCCAAATCCATCTACAATCAGTAAAGGATCCATTAAAATGTTCACACTGGGCAACCCTAGTCTAATGAGGAGTTCGCAGTACGTTTATTCATCGGGGATTAATTCACTAAGCCTGTGCTTTATATCATGTACCTTTCAGAATTGAAATACTGACATGAATCACATCGTGGGGTGTGCCCTACTTAAGAACTACCGCGTCACACTTCATTGGCGTAAGTGAATGTTTGATACCAAGTCGAGTATTTTACACCTGAATGGTTTCGCTTTAGTTGACCGGGCCAAGGACACTACTGCAGTCATTTAAGGTCCAATATAACACCATTAAGTTGCTCGTAATTTAATACACCAAGGGTTAAATAGATATATTCCATCGTTATAAACTTAACGGAATCCAAGTTTAGTTTTTAAAATATTTTATTTATAGTAATTAATGTTTAGCTGTTATGGGAGTTTTGACAGGCAGAACTAAAATACAGCAACGAAAGGCCAAGGTAAATAAAAATATAATCAAATTTTAAAATCGTTAAAAGATAAAATATGAAAAAAAGCTTTCTCACAAAAACCAAATTGAAACACTAAAATTTAGAAACGATATTAACATTTTTTTTTAATGCTTTAAGTAAAGAAAGTTTATGCAGAGTAATTTCAAATAAAATAATGCAAATAAAAACAATAACATAAAAAATAAGAAATATACAATTCTGGTCAGAGAAGGCTACATAGTGGATTTCCATTTTTAAAAATATGGATCATGGTTAAAAAAACATTTTAAAATAAAAAAATTAAAACAGTCACCAGAAACGTGAGTACCTTTTTACGAATCGTTGTAAAAGTGGCCAATACAGGAGACTTAAAAAGTTGTGGTGTTTGGTGGGCTCTAGTGCATTAAGTTATTTGATTTCTGCAATATAACATTAGTTTGTAAACAAAGCAAAAACGATAATAAAACAAATTAGTCACACCTTAAAATTGACATAGCATGACAGGGTATGACATAGTGTGACGTGGTTTGACATTGTATGACTAGAAATTTGTTAGTGTATAGAAGCAACCAGCAATATGAATAATATTAAGTTAAATAAATAAAATTATAATGATCAATTTTTAAAAAAAAAGTTAAAGGATACTGTGTGGCTTTGAAAAATTATGATAGGTAATGTATTCAAATACAACTAGAACCCTTTGTCCTTTGTCTGAATAGGAGGTGCTCATTGTTATTTTGGAATCTTCTAGTGAATGACAATCCAATAAACCTATTCATTGATACCTAGCCATCTTTGTAACTCAAAAGTCTTAGTTTCACTATTGTATTACCCTGACGTACCCACAAATATAAGCTACCCTCAGGTATTAGCTACCTAACCGTCAGTTATATGTACTGTATGAATTAGCCTATTTTTTGTAGTATTATTGTCAATTTGTATAATAGCAAATACCCTGGAATACTTGTAGTAACAATCCATTCAACTAAAACGTCTTATTGGGAAATGGCATCAGTGGGCCGGCGAGCACTAGCTCATAAGTTCCCGCCCAACCCCCCTGGCAATCCTCCCCCAACATGGGCCAGACGCGGGTCTCCCCACCGCCAAAACGCGCAGTGGCACGCCGAAAACCTCGCCACTGGCCTCATTGATTCCGGTTGACCGAAAACGATGCGTTTAAGCGTTCGTAGCTTGGGCAGGTTTGCTTCCATTCCGCAGAGAAGGTTTTGCGTTACCACCCCCACCGAGCAGGGAGTCTTTCGGTCTGGAAGAAAGTTAGGAGCGGCCTTCTCATGCAGTGGCGTAGCGAGGGTGTTTGGCGCCCGGGGACAAGATTCGCGCCCGGGGACAAGATCCATTTTAAAGCGCCCCCCTTTTCTTTTTTTCAACTCTCAAACCCATTATTTTTACCAATAATATAATATCAAATCACATTTTGGCGCCCTAACTAGCTTGCGCCAAGGGACATCTGTCCCCCTTGCCCCCCCCCCATCGCTACGCCTCTGTTCTCATGGCCACCAAGCTAAAATCATCGGCATGGGTTTCACCCAAGCCTCGTATCCCTTAACAGCAACAAGTAATCATGTGACGACTTTACTACTCCCGTTGCTTTTGGAGTCATGCAGTCGGATGGAGTTTTCAGCTTCGGAAGAACAGTACCTCCCTACTAGTCCGGCACGCCACAAAGAGTAAAACACCCATGTGGACGTCATCAAGTTTCCACTGAGACGCTCCACTTTTGCAGGCGGCGTTCAACTAATAATCGTTTCAATTTCTTTTGAGATCAGTCTTTATTTTCAATCTGAATTGGCCGAAATAGAAAAGCGACTAGAATGGATAGGATCGAAAATTTATAGCACAGCTTAACTTGATAATGTTCAATTTTAAGGGGCTGTGGTGGATCTATAGGAAAGTTAAACACGTAAATAGACGATATTTTTATCAATAAAGAAAACCCAAGACAGATGGAGAAGAGGAGAGATACAATAAAAAAAAGAGATTGAGAGGAAGAGAATGACTCCAAAGAAAAATTAAAAACAGAGAGGATACAATGGATTATACACTTAAATGTTTAATATCCAACTGACTTTATGGAAATGTTTATTTTTTAAACCCTTCTAGCAAATTAACCGAGATCTCCAATAGACAGGAAAAATGTCTATTGGTAAATCCTTTATATTTAACTTCGCTTTTGTTCGTATGTATCTTTGTGAAAAATGCTTCAGAAGGGTAATTGACTGGCTATGGCTTATCCTATCAAGGTGGCTCTTAGCAGATAGACTTGTTGCCGATGACAACACATTCTTTCAAATTTTCAGTTTCAACCCCATTCAAAGTCCCACATTTTTTGTCTTCTGTTTTACAAAGAAGAGTGCGGGGTTGTTTAATGTTCAATGGGTGCGTGTTTTGTTGTGGAGATTAATTGTGCAGCTGTTGTTATGTGATTTGTAGTTGTGACATACTTGGGTATGCAGTAAAAATAAAATTAATTTCTGAAGGGGTAAAAAAAGAAATTTATAATTTTTTTCGACAGAAATTTATCCATTTACGTAACCACCTCTTTATAATTGATAAAACACGTATAAATACATAAATGCAATCAAAATGCATTGACAGAATTTATACAAAAAAGCTCTATTTTTAATGGTTGTGATTTAACTGCGTTAACTACTTTAAATTAGCAATAGGTTTTTCCTCTGTTTTCATTTACAAGATTTGTTTTTTGATGTCTTGTATAATCTGTTAAATATTTCAACACTAAAACTAAATGTCTAGAATATAAGACAGAAAGCTTTTTTTTTTCTGTGTTTCAGTCTCAAACCCAATGTGTCTATTGATAAATACAGTTTATAATTTTTTTCATTATGCTATGACATTCTGATAAGAACATAATTTTTGAAAGCTTATTTTCAAGAATGCTAGAGTGCACACAAGAAAATATTTCCATCTCTTTTCACAAACCTAGAACATGTCTGAAATATATGAATAGGAACTATTTCGATTTTATTTGTTCTTATTTTGTATACATTAGTTTTGCTTTCTTATTGTGAATAATTCAAGCACTTGTTCTCTTTTTTTGATGTACAGATGGAGATAACTTGGTAGTTGAGAATCGAAATATCGTTTGCATTTTTTTTTAATAAGCGCGAGGGAATAGTTTTATTTACTTTATTTCCCATGAACATATATTTAAAAAAAATAACAAGTAAGTTTACTTCGTTTTCAAACTATTAACTACTAAAAATAATGTTAATACATTCAATTATAAAATAAATTAGACGTATTTTTTCTGACTTTGATTCTGATAAATTTAACGAATTCTGGTAACTGTATTGTGTGTAAATATTTCAGAAATTCATTAAAAAACAGTTTAATATTATCTTAATTTTTATAAATATTTTTATTATTGTTAGTTGTATTTTTATAAAACTAAACAATTATATGGACACAAACAAAAATGCCTTATAAAGGATTCAAGTGTTTGCATAAAATTTATTATTGTTCTTCTAGTTGTTAAAGACAAGGCAATTAAAAAAACTGAATGAAATTATCGAAAATAAAGCTTATAAAAAATTTCAAGGATCATGTCGTCTGTGAAATATAAAATATATAATATTGAAAAAAAATTAATATAATGAAAAATTCATGAACAAACAATAATCAACTGATGATTGGTGTTCATATGGGTTAACCAAATGAGAACTCTATAATTCATGTGTAGGTGTTAAATTTTATTTAGATGTTTAAGCAGGGAGGTCAATTAGGGATTTTTTTTTTTAAATAAAAAAAGGGGGAGGGGCAAAAATCAAAATTTGGTCGCCTTATTAAGTTGTTTGTTACAGTACATAGTGTTGGGGACTTTAATGTATAGTGTGATTGCATGTTGGTTTTAGATTATGTGTGTTGTTTTATCTATTATTCTTAGTATCTTGTGACGTATTGTGTGGAAAGGGATATGACGTATATTGTTGTGGGCGTGGGTTTTTGTTCTTTGAGTACAATAACGGAAGTTGAAGAATTAGTTGATTACTAAAGATATTTCATCTAAGAATTATAGTTGTGAAGTGTATATAATAAACCCCTAGACAACGAAGCCAATGAACCTATTAAGTAAGAATAGGTTTGTAACACATAGCAATTTTAAAAAAAAACCTGTGATTTCCGGGGATGGGGGTGCAAAGGCTCCACACTGCCCTACCCAAATGACAACCCTGTGTATAAGGATTATTGTATAAAATAAATTCAAACTATTTAGTAAAACATATTACACATGTACTACGGCTAAATATTTGTATACCTTTATTGAAACTTTAACTAACATGTTAATAACGTATGCTACCGGCAAATAGGAAATTGGATTGGGTGTAGCCAAAACATGATATAAATTTGAAAAAAGAAACAAAAAACATAAAATTTATTAAATCGTATTCCTGCTTCATTACTGAGGAATTGTCTACTTCCTAGAGTAAGATTCTCTCTTAATCATTTTAACTAAATCTACAGTTACGTAAACAAATTACATGAAATAAAAAAAAAAAACTACAGGTAGAAAAATAAAATTTAAAAAATGCTAATCTGTTTCAATGACCAGTAGGAAACAAATATTTTATTTTAATATTTTTAAAATTCTGGGCTTATTGATTTCTGATTTGAAATATCGTCAGCAATTTGTGAATTACATATTTTTTAAACTTGACAGTTTCAGATGGCCACTGGTGGAACAAGATATTGTAAGACATGTTATGTAATATATCAACTTTAAAAATATAAAACGTATTTTATTATAGATGCGCACTTTATAAACTATTATTTTATTATCTACCGAGTAGCAAAATGTTTCGTGTTATTCACTTATTTATACATAACAATATTTTTCAAATATAATTTTTAGAATGAAAAATCAAATAGTAATAAATTTGATATCAAAGATAGAGCGTTGCAGACTACCGTTCATAAAGTTCACATTTGTGTGTGAGAATGTGTGTGTGTGTGTGTGTTTATGAAATATTTATGTGTGCAAAGTGTGTATTTGTGGTTGTGTTTGTGTGTGTTTTTTTAATGTATGTGTTGTTGTGTGTTCCTGTGTGTGTTTATGTATGTCTGTTTAAGTGGTTGTGTTTTACTGCATGTATGTATTTTTGAGTGTGTGTTTAATAATTGACTAAGTTATCTTTATGAAAACATGTAAGAAAGATTACAATTGAAGTATGCCATGCAACAGCAATGTATAAAATTATTAACTCTAAATTGTCTCCAGAAATAAGTGATAATTTAAAAGTAAGCAGAGAACTTAAAATCTAGAATTTAAAGAGAATATAAAATGGGAATTATAAAAGATAACGGAAATTGAAGTCCTATGTCAGTTGATTTTACAATTTAGCCAAACGCACGTGTCTCTTATAATTTAAAACCTCGCACAAATCTACTATACACTGAAAAAAAAAACAATATAAAGAGCTACATTCAGAAAATAGCACCGTTTTGACTGTACACAATGCTTGTTCGACACGGATGATGCAAGTTTTTCTACATCTGATAAATTATTCCAATTACAATGCGCCAGTGCTATAGGTACTGATAAAATTAAGTCATATTAATGTATTTTTGTGGTGCATATACAATTTACTTCTGACTTTCAATAGCTGCAATGTCTTTCCCAGTTGTGTAAGAGTCTTTTGGACATTTGGATATGTTAATTGTAAAATCATTTCAATTATTTATTTAATTCTTGTTTAGTATATATCGAACAATACAACCGTTAAAACGATATTCATCAGGAAAAGATTTGTTTTTCCTTTAAAATTAGACCGCAAAAATTAGACATGCATTAAAAAATATATATATAGGTTCTATCATAAACTTTTCTTTGCATAGATCAAGAGAGAAATTATTCAAGATAACAACCTAAAATCAACCCCCAGTACTACGCACTATTCGGACATCTTTACACAGAGGGGAGAAAAGAGCTGTTTGACGCGGACTTGATGACATTATACCTTGATTACGTCGTGTATCGCTCCATTACATTCAATTTACGATTGTATTCCGGCACCTGGCTCACGTCACCTCTAAAAACATGCCACTGACGTTGAAGTTTTAGTATAGTTCTTTTTTTACTCAAAAAGATTTTCAAGACAGGAAAATAAACATTACATTAATTACGGTGTCATAAATTTGTAAAACGGGTTTTCTATTTTTACACATAAGCCTTTCGAAGCCATATCCAGAGATAACCAAGCAATGTGTAACGTGTGAACTTCGCAGTTTAAAATGGCTCATCATTTATTCGTTGTTTCTATTTTAGAATACATTATAATTTTAAGTTGTATTTATTTTATTTCAGTATTTTGTTATTGCCTGCCAATGAGACTTGAAAGCAATTAACCAAAACCTGTTGTATTTTACTTTTTAAATGTTTTTCAACTTTGTTCGTGTTCTTTGTTCCTGATTCATATAACGTATATGTCATATGCATACTGAATTAAAATTTTACTAAGAAATACAATATTTCAAAAGTCATTTCAAATTGATAATTTACAATTTTATAATTAATCATTTTAAAAAAAAATATTTTGTTTGTTTGTTTGTATTTTTAGAAAGATATATATATATTTTTTTAAAATTTATTTAATTATGTATTTAATTCTTTTTATTACTTCATTTAAACGGCGGAAAAATGTTATGTTTGATTGAATATATTAATTTATTGGAAATAATAATAAAATTATCAGCAGCAAGGTTTTGAAAACTGATACCAATTACGATGGTCTGTGCTATTTTTATGTGTTTTTTTAATATATATTCATATTTCGTTTTTGTTTCAGGTGAAAATATGTTACAACGATTATATAATAGGTTTATTATATTCGTTAGTTTATTATGATTTCTGGAATGATATGTGCAGAGTAAAGATATGAAATAATATTTGGGTTAATATTTGTTTAAAGCAATTTTTTTCCAGAATGGCAGTTGACATGACACAAGTTCTTCACATATTTATTTCTAAATTTTAATCGATAACGTGATATTTTTTCTGTTTCTTTTTTGTAATTTAACTATATGGAATTTATTTAGTAACATTCTGAGAACAATTTGACTGCTACATGTTTAATTCCATTCAAGGAAAGTCCAGAGATAATAAATCGAATTGCAGGAAAATAATATTCAATGTTGAAGCATAAAGAAGTCTTGTGATTGTTGATTTAAAAATTTAAAAAAAAAATAATAAGAAGAAGAAGAAATGGAATTTTTTTTTTTTTTTTTTTTTTTTTTTTTTTTTTTTTTTTTTTTTGTTTTTTTTTTCTTTTTTTTTTTTTTTTTTTTTTTTTTTTGTTGTTGTTGTAATATGACGTTTGAGTGACCGTTCATTTTTTAAATATTTGTTCAATTTAAAATTTATTAAGTTTCTAATATAAGTAAAAGTAATTATTTCAACATGGACATGGTATTCCATTCTTAGTTGTACGTTTCATTTTGAAAGCATGGTGGTTTTTAACTTTTATGAATATGTAATTCTTAATCTAAAATGTCATGTTTATATCATGTTTATGTTCGTGTTTTTTCTCATATGAAAAAGAGTTTTCTAAGATACGTAACATAAGTGCTTTCTAAAATTCTACAAAGACGATAATTCAAGAAAATGACTAGCACTCCTGCAATGACGCTGTCAAAGACATTGTTAACAGGAAATAATGAGATAAATAATTGTTTCGCTCCAAGTGAAAAAACCTTTAGTAACTGCCATAATCTATCTGCCCACTAAAAATTTGTTTAAAAAATAAATCAATTTAGAAGTGTTATTGAGTTAGGACTACTTAAAATATTATTATCTTTTTTTTTTTTTTAAATTATTGCCCGTACAGAATATATATTTTTATACAATTTCAGTCACAATGAAAAGAAATGATTTAAACACGCCTTTCTCCAAAAGAATGTAATTTAAAAAATTAATGCCAAGTGGGTATCAGAGTTGCGCCATTTCAATGCTTCCCACCTTGACCAAAGCTCTAAATTTCGTCTGCTACACAGATCCTTCATACTTTACACATTTGCGTCTATTGCCTCAGGCCTTCAATCGCCATGTGTATGATACCCTCACAAAGTAGCACTTGCAATCACTGGAATATCCTAATCAACACCAGGCACAGAAACATTTTAAATCCACTCTACATGCATAAGAGCCAAAATGATCAATAAATTGATCGCGAACCCTTAATGAAGGAAGAAGAAGAAAATCGACATATAATAACCTAAAAAGTTCTGCTTTTGCAAAGAACACACTCTCCCACTCTAGGTTTGCAACTCAAACTGTTATTTATTTATTTAGTTAATATATGACATCCACTAAGTATGTACTCATTATATTTAAGATTAAACTTAGTAAATATTATACTTAGTACGTTTTACACTTGATATTATATTAATATAAATAATATACTTAGTATACTTCATAATTTACATTATAGTTAAAAAACTTTAAACTTAATGTATACTATATACAATTTACACCTAATATTATGCTTATTACAATTTATACTTAATTCTATACTTTATACACTTTACACTTTATATTATTATTAACTGAACTATTTTATATTAACCAATATTTTTACATATCATTTTTCCCACTGCCTTCTATTTACTTAACACTAACCTTGTTGCTGTTCACATGCATTTAAATGAAATATTCCAAATAATCCATAATGATGCCTATCTGAATTATGAAACGATTGGTCAGTCAAAATGCTCTACATTAATTTGAGCTATTAAATATGATTATCTTTTGGTTTTTAAATTTATTCATAATTGAATTTTTCATGTTGTTGAAGCCTTTGTAAAAATAAAAATATTTCTTATTTTAAAATTTCTCTTGTTTTAATGCAGAAATTTAATAAGATAAAAAGTTTAAATGCAAAGAATTCATGTCAAATGGTGTAAAAAAAAAAAATGAATAAAATGACTTTATTTCTATACATTCCCACCACCTCTTGCCCACCCCGCCCCGAACATTTCAGTTTGCTCTTACAAATAAATGCGGACATTTCCTGTATGATGCACTTTAAATGAAACAAAAACCATCAGCAAATTTTTATTAAAAAAGGGGTATATTAATAATTAGACGATTATACTTAGTTTCAAGAAATACAGAGGTAATGTACCTATATTCATTTATACATATCTCTCTCTCTCTCTATATATATATATATATATATATATATACATATATTATATTAAATTAAAAAAGAAATATATTCTGGAAACTTAAAATAAAAAAATAGCCTTACTATGACTGTGTAGTAGAATGTTAAAGGTTGTTTTTTTTTAAAGGTAAACAAAACCCACCAAACGACAACACATTTCGACTTTACTCTCGAGATCAAGGTGCTAATGTTAACAAAAGACCTATTTAAAACAATTCTAATATATTCTTGACCGATTGAAAGCTACTTAATAGAAATTGAAATCTTTAAAGTATAAGGCCAGGCTTATTTCATATTGTTGTTTTTTTAAGATCTTTATAATGAAATTAACGAACTTTTGTGATGCATCCGAAATGTCATTTGAAAAAACAGGACGGATCAATGCTATTTCTGTGTGTGAACTCATATAATGCGAACTTTTTTTTTTTTGAACATACTCCCTTCCTCATCCCCTCCCCCGACACAATATGTCACAAAATTCATACACCTCAACTCCCCTCCCCCGATTTTTACAGTACATCACACTTTTGAAATTTAAAAAAAAAATGTTTAAAAGTTAACAACGAGTCTAGTTAAAATATAGTCTTCAACAAACTTACTCTTCAACAATTAATGTAATAAATTTAAATCTTCTGTCAGAGTACATGTATCACAGCAGATACAATGATTTGAATGCCAATTTTAGATTTTATTTGTATAATAGTATTAACGTATAAGTTGCGTGACGTCATTCAAGAAGTCACAAGCTCACACATTCTATGACACCCTCCTCATCCGGATAAACGTACTTTATGTACGGCCCCTAACACAAATGTACACAATTAATAAAAATTACATTTCAAATAAAAATACCTCTTAAAAACGAGTGAGGGATTTAGATGTTGTGCGATCATGTACCAAAACTTGAAAATTCAGATATAGATGCAACACGGGTGGCTTAAAAAAATCTAAATTTGTGTACAGAAATTAAATCTAGTGGACTAATGCTTTAAAATGCAATATTTATTATTTTTTAAATAACTTATTATCTTGTACTTTTCAGATGTCGAATTTCGGTAAGAGTTTTCTTATTTTAAATATCCTGTTGATTTTAAGAAAAAAGTTGCTGAGCCGTGTTCGTTTCCGTTTATATATAGACTATATATAAAAATACGTTATATTGCATACTGTGATACATGTTTTTACTTGCTCTACTTGATACGATATCTATAAGCTACAGATTTCAAATCCCCCGACATAGTTTCGTCCTAATAAAATAACATATAAAAAACCTGTGAATATATGAGTCTACTACCGCGAATGGCAAATACTTGACGTTAAACCATATGTCTACCTGTTTGATTAGTTATTTTCTCTCTTAATCAAGTAACTCAAACATTGAATAGTTCATTGTACCATATGTATTTTTTCCATGTACTAAGACATCTACTGTTACACAGCGCAGTTGTAACATAGTTCATCCAGCAGTATATTAGTATCCTCTCCCTGTCTAGCTCTGACCGTAGCTCTAGATCTGATCGCTCTACACACTCTCTCGACTCTCTTTTAACTTTCGACGATGTACTCTGGACTCGACTCTCTCTCTCAGTCTCTCTCTCACTTGCATTTTACATCCTAACAAAAACACCCAGCATAAACTAAAGCTAAAGACCAGGAACCAACTTCATGATCTGACCTCACGACTTACAACTCACAAAAACACTCTCACGATCAACAACTCCTCCTTAAAACATTCACAACAATCTAGTTCACAACTTTAACGTTGTTGGCATAATTTTATAATCAAACTTGCTGTCATTTGATGAACTACAAGCAATTAGTCCAATAGGATCAATGACAAGTTATTTTACATTCAAACAATTTTATTTACGTACTTTTTTTTGTTTTTGAGTGGCCCAATTTGGGTATTTCAGGGGACATACTGTAGCGTAGCAAAAGGAGGATGACGATGTTGCCAAACTAAAGCTGCCATTTTTATTTTTGTTTGGTTCATATGCGTGGTATTTTCGGTATACATATTTATAGCTTTCTTTTTCATAGTTTGAATGTTCAGCGGTGGTTATAAGCTAGGCTAAATTAACGACCAAATACTCACTGGGGCAATGCTACTAATATCGTTGTTATTTGAAGAAAATAATTTTATTTTATAACATAATTGTGCTAATTGAAAAAATTTGATGGGAAAAGTACATACAAAAGAACAACAATAAACACCGTGGTTTATATCTCTTCTTTAAAAAAAAATCAAAATTTGGTGTACAATCAATCATTTAGATTCTTCTAGATATTTCAATGTTTTATTATCAGGTCCACTGATGTTTAGACTCATACATTGTTTAAATGTTCTTGAATCGTTCTAATTTTTGTCTTACTGACTCTTATGTTCCTTGAGACATTACATTTTTAATCTGTGCATGTTTTTATACGGTAAAAAGTGTGGTAGATTTCTTCTGAGTGAAGCATCGTTCCATGACAAGAGATTCCTTGAAAAAAAGCTGATACCATATTACCTAATGTTTCTTCTTTAAAAATGTGAAAACTTTTTATTCATTATTTTTTTGATATAAATGTGTTAACGTAAGTGTCTATTGTTATAACTGATATTAGCATCGTAATAATCAGCAAAATAATTTTTAATTTTTTTTTTTGATATACTAAAATAAATTTTTGGACATTCTAAATGTTTTAGAAGCTGAAGGGGATGGATTGAGTATTCAAATTGTGCTACCAAATCACGAAATTCATCAAGATACAATTCTAATTACGGATGTGAATGGAGATGACCTTTCAGTGGGGCAGGTAAATCAATATCCTGACAACTAGAACAACCAATATTTAATAAATCATATATTGCAATAACAAGAAAAAATATCAAGAGAGAAGCACATAGCTACTAATTTCTACTTCCAAATAAAACATTTACACATTAAAATAAACTTTTAAAAGCATCATAATAGATCAGTTGGTTTTTGTTTTGTTTTTTTTGTTTGTTTTTTTTACCGATTTTTATTTCTAAGGAGCACAAGTAATCACAACAAGAGAGTGTATTTTTGTTGCAAATTACCGATTAAACTTAACTTTGATTGATGGAATAATCTTCAGTCTGGGACCCATTCACTCAGAGGAGCATCGACCTGTCCGAGGCGGTCCGACGACGGACGTCATGCTTTGTCCTGAACCGCTACAGGAACACATCAAGTATTGGCAGCAGACTAGAAACACTGGACTGGTCACAATTGGAGGAAAGACGACGATTATTCAGGCCCTCGAAGATTAACTGAAAAAAAAAAAAATTGACTGATCCATTGTTCCGACATCAAACAGAAACTCATACTTTCCCCCAAAGACAGCGACGAGGTCATGACCAGAAGTTCCAGTTCATTAAACAGTACAGTAACTGATTATTCCTGCAAAAAGAATCAGGTACTGGAACCAGCTTCCAAAAGGAACAGTTGAGGCGACAACACTTGACAAATTTGCGTCTATTGTCTAAGGCCTTCCAACCCGCAGGCCATGATACCCTCTCTGAGTAACCCTTGCAAACAGTAAACTATTCTCTTCGTTGTCAGGCACGGAAACATCGTAAAACCCCTCTACATACATAGGAGCCTGACTGAGCAATACGATAATCGTGGGGCCTTAAGATATAGAAGAAGAAGAAGAAACACATGTCAAGTCAAAATAATTTTACTAAACACATGCTCTTATACTGCAAAGCTCAATCAGATGACTTTTCTGTTAGCATGAAGGGGGTAGTTTTATTTTCTCTGAATAACATTCAGATGGTTATTTCATATTTTGGTCCTTCTTTCCCTTTTTTAAAATCTTTCTTAAATAGACTTTTTTTAATTCTCTTTTTGTTCTTTTTGTTTTTTCATTATTATTGTTGTTTTCTTTTTTTTTATTTTTTTTTTTATTTGTCTGCTGCTTTCAAAAGGTTGCTTATTAAAAAAAAAATTTTTCAATTGAAATTTTGTGTTTAAATATAATTTTTTTTTTTTTTAGTATTAGTTTTAAGTTAATTTTTTTTTTTTTTTCTCCTAGGTAATGAGGTCACTTTTATTTAGGTATAACATTAACGATCCAGATAGCTACACGATGGTTGCCAATTTAGAAAACGGAAGTGTCGAGCAGATGAGAAACGATGAATCCATCACCAACTACATTGAGTGCATCATGGGAGGTTTCTTCAGTTTCAGTCCTCGTCAAACAGATATCCAGATTTAAGATGTTTTGATTTTGTTAAAATATTTGAAATGAAAATAAAATTTAAAAAAAAAAAAAATTGGTAAAACCATAAAAAAATATCTCAACAAAAACACCATTGTGTCGGTAGAAAGTCTTCATCAGCGAACAAACAAAAGTAAAACCAGAATTTTAAAAAAAAAATACCACTTAGCTGAAATGTAATATCCCAGAGGACAGGAAGAGGAATGTCCTAAGGCTAAAATTAGGAAATTATTTTTTTTTTTTGTTTTTTTTTTGTGTGTTCTATATCAAATCCTTGTCACGATAAATTTCTTCTCTGATTTAAAACTTCTTCTAATTAAGTACCTTCGAATAAACAAAGTTAAAATTGTATAATTATTTCAATTCGTCATGGAGTTTATTAACATTTTACCGTATCCCGAAAAGAAATAAGGAACAAAAAAAAGGTAAATACATATATTTAACCGTTCAATATTACTATAACTCTTATTGTGTCCAAAGTATTTTTATATATTTGTGTAGGGTTTTGAGTAGTTTGGGCATACTTTTCTAGTGTACGAAATCTGCTGACTGCTGTAAATAAAGTGGAGGAAAAATAACTAATGAACGTTTGTATGTGATTGAATATTGTGTTTACCTTTTGCCAATCATGCAAATTTAGGCTGTACAATTAATAATCATTTACAGTGAAGAGAATTATTCACAGTATTTCGTTAAATTAAACTTAAATAATATATCAAATTTCCTTGTTCTTAAGCCTTGTTTTGTTTAACTCACATATGATGTTCCATTGGGTTATCCAGGTGGAGAGCTAAGGCGATTAGCTGTCTAAGGAACCAGATCGTTGACGTTGACTCGATTATAGTTTACATTGATTACGTCACGTGTGGATCAATTGCATATAATTTTTTATTTATTTCTTTTTTTCCGTAACTTTTTTGTTTGTTTGCAATTGAAATCTATAGACAAAATATTTCTTTTTGCCTTGAATTTTTGCAACTTTATAAGAATTCTTTGTTCCTGATTCAAGTAACGTGATACAATTTTAAGAAAACGAAGCGAAGAGAGACAAAATATCAGACAATATTTCATTTTTAGAATATACACTTTTATAAGAAATCATTTGTTAGCTTAATTAGAATAAGAGACATCTGATCTTATAAATTTTTTCCAGAATAAGAGATCAGAAAACATATTTTATTATTTAATGCATATGTTTCCACGTATACATACTCTTTTATTTAATAACTAATAAACAATACTTCATAGGTGTAGGCTCATATATACTTCCTTAGTTGTGGGCTTATATATGCTACAAAATTTTAGACTTATTTATGTGTCGTCGGTTTGACCTTATATATATATATCTTAGGCTGCGTCATGAACTGTCCTTGTAAGAAGAAGAGATTTATCCATACTTGGTCTGGCTTACATTGTATTTCATATATCTATCAAAACAGTGCTTTCCTTTCGTGCAGTAGGTTTATTGATTACTGAACGATGTGAAATTTATTTAGCAGTGTTCTGAAAATAATAATAAATCAGAAATAGCAAAAAGATACTGTCTGTCGCTGTGGACCAGACAATGTGAGACCCATTCAAATTGTCTTACATGGATGATGAAAATATTACTCAAATATTTATTTGATAAAAACACAAATTTAAAAAATGAAAGAAACACTTTTTTTTTCAATGTGGAAATAAAAATGGAAGAAAGAAATGTGTCTTCTATGAGACGTTAAATAAAATTAATTGACACTCCCAATATAATTTTATTATAAGAAAATTGACTTGAATTACACGATATTATTTTTCCAATCAGTGAGCAATATGAAAATGGGGCTTTCATGACACAGGAATATTATTTAAAGCTCAACATTAGAACTGTAATTAAAACACTTTCAATTGATCTCATACAAGGTTACTCTGTGCTTAGGTATTTCTTCACTCATTGAAAATCTCTTCTCAGACAAGTAGGTAAAAAGGAATTCACGAGCGAAATATATTTAGCGATTCACTCAAATAGGGCCACATATACATTTCTTTCCACTTTTTCTTCTTTGTATCTGTCTTTGAACATATTTTTGGATTGCAGAAGGATATACTAAAATTAAAAGTTCAGATGTAAATACATCAACAGCACAATAAACAATTTTTTGGTAGGTAATTAGGAAATTTTAAATTTATTAATTTCATAAAATGAATAGCTTAACTAGTTGAAAATAAATGTGAAATATTGTTTTTTACGTTTTCAGTTTCTTTTTCAAAGTATATAAAAATGTATATCATGTGTTTTAGTTTTATTAAATTATATTATATAATTTTTTTGCATTCGGATTATAACATAATGTTTACCTTAGCTATACTAATAAATAAAATAATTCCGATATATTTTTGATGATTTGTTTTTCTTTTGATTTTGAGACGGATTAAAAGAAGGAACAAAAACGTACATTTAAAGGAATTTTTATTCGCGCTTTCTAACAGGCTAACAATATACTTATTAAGAAAAAAATTACTAGAAATCCCGAATTGACGTCATAAAAAAATAGAAAAGAAAAAAAAATAATTATAACATAAGATAAGATAAGATACTTTTATTGATCCAAATAAATGGAAATGTTGTTTTTTTTTTGCATTATACATTTTCAGCACATAAATAATACAATTTTAAGACAAGACATTTATAATAAATTATTTTAAGCAGCGATTCCGTGAGTTCCCTTAGCGATATCGGGAACCTATTAGGTTATGTCACCTAACCTCAGAAATATATATATATATATAAATAGTAGTGACACTGATCCAAATTACTTCAAGACGTGCGTTTTGTTATGGAGTAAAGATTATTTTTTTTTTAATTCGCCCCCTGGACCAGCTATCAGAAGCAAGTGCCGTAAAAACATCTCTATTTTAAAGTAAGTTGTACATTAACGCTTACCCTAATTACGTATTTATGAGGCTTACTGTTACATGAACAATTTGATGGTTTGTATACGTAATATTGTTTTTAAATTTTTCATTCTAACCAGGATGCCGTGTGCCTGGTAATGTCACGCAAAAAGTGTTTTTCTGTTTTAATTATGTTTTTAAATTACTTTTTATATAGACAATATATTTTGTTTTTCTGTCTTGCGCGTACACATATAAGTTAGAATGTTTTTCAACGCGTGAGCAGGCCGCATAAAGTTGTCCATATGAGAAGCATGGACTTTCATAATTTAGTCCACACACTTGTAGCGATTTATCCTCCCATGCAATAGCACTGTTCGAAGTTATATTTATAGAGCTCATAGAATTTTAAAAAATCGAATTTAGCGCCCTGGCTCCAAACGAATATTGTAAAATGGTTGTACTAATTCAGAAAAAAACAACTTATTATGTAAAATACACCAACTAAAATATCACCTTTTTATTGGATTTAATGACATACACCCATGCACAATATCCTTTTGAAATTATATAGCTCGTATAAGAACGAAAACAAAATTTACGAGCCCCTGCCCCAAAAGATATATTTTAAAATGGTTGTAATAATTCAGAAACATTTGCGGGTGCGTGGACAAAAAATCACCAACGTTTTATCGCAATCGAATGAATAGTGTTAGAGCTCATACGGGACATAATATATATAGGCCTATACATACAGACATTCATGTTTTTTTTAAAATTATAGATATAGAGTGACAACTTTTTTTGATTACCATTTCAAAGCTTTATTACTAATGTTTACACGCATTGAGACATTAAGAAAAAAAAATAAGGATGTCTAACTTAACCGATCAATGAGAGGTCATTCAACATGCCTAAAATTTAGATTACATTTACATTATTATTAATAAATTATTGTATTATTCATTTTACATTTTAAGGGTTGTGATTGTATTATTCACAATCTATTTTATGAAAACATTTTTAATAAACGAATGGTTTAATTTAAATTTGTTTTTTTCATTTACTAGCTTAAAATTTATTTCAGTTTAATGTAGAGATATAATGGAAAATTTACTTTAAAATGCAAGAATTTATACAAAAAAAAAAGGAGTTGTAAGTAGCCTATAACACACATCAACTCAAATATTTGAAAACAAGTGCCCGCCCCTCCATCTTCCCTCCCTTTTGCCAATCCCATCATGCCAATTTTAGCTGGGTATTCCCCTGACATTACTTAACGGGAATTTAAGTCTTAAGTGATGACGCAGTTTAAAAAAATAAAAATACAACACAAATTTACCTTAACAACAACCATTCGTAACTAAAAGTTATATAAAAATCAGAAGATCCTACTTAATTAATAAAACGTGCAGAGGTATTGTACACTTGTGATTAATTTATAAATATATTATATATATATATATATATTAAATTAGTATTTATTTATTTTTTTTTTATTTCTATTTACTATATATTAGTTATAGTAAGTTATAGTTAATCTAAAATCAATTAGTTAAAACGTATCTGTAATTCATAATATTATAATGTATTACAATTAAAAATAAATTTAAAAGGAAACAAAGCTTTTCTACATTTAAGACATCATTGCTAAGGTAAATGATCGACGGAAACACCATGACTTATTTACATGACTTAAAACTAAACAATCTAAATGTCAGGCCTGGCTCACATTGATAATGTTATATAGTATAGATGCTATAACTTCTTAAAGATGAACTATGGTTTCTCAAGCATCCATTAATGAAATTGATTTTCATGGTTTTTCTTTGCTAATTTTAGTTTTTTTTGTTTTTGTTTTTAATATTGTATGATGTTTACAGGTATTTAGTATGCGATTATTTTGATACTGTACCATTATGTACCAAATGCTTTGAACTTGAATTATAAATACATGGACCAAAAATATTGCACTGTGGGCTGAGATACAAAATATTTCAGTTTCAGACCACAAATTAACTTTTGAAAAATTGAAAAACACTTAAGTGTGCTAAATATTTTCTTTAAAACGCTTCCCACTTTTTCTCAACTCCTCTTTTAAACATTTCAGATGGCACATTTCGGTAAGAATTTATGTTGTAATATAAAAAAATATTAAATCAATTAAGTAACCTTTTTAGTTAAGATGATTAAATAAATGATTTACAATGCATCATTTGATTAATGTATTTCGTCATCGACCTGATTATATACTAATCGTAAATGTACACATTTCAAATTTCCTGTTATATAATCATCGCAAAGAAACATGTGAGTTACATAGACGTAGCTACTATATTCTATAAGATAGTGTGTTCCCAGATTTGAAGTAAAATCAAATGGACAAGCTGGGCTGTTATTAGACAATTAAGATTTTTTTGTTAGGATTAAGGCGGGGTGGAAGTGGGGGCATATCAGACGTCAACTACAAATTACTGTACCGGAACTCGTGCATCACATTTGTTTCCCATTATGCATGTTATGTGGTGGTCATAAGTTAGACATAGCTACACCCCTGGGCCTGGAGGCAAGACTTCTAACATTGTTTGTCATATAAAGAACATTATTTTATTTTCTAACATAACTCATGAAACATCCATTTTTGCCGCCTGAATATTTCTTGAGTGGTTCACTGTGCTCTGTTCTCTGTGATATCTTCATTTGTCCTGTGTGCTGAAGAAAAGAGGGGGGGGGGGGACAACAATGAATATTTCTTGAGTGGTTCACTGTGCTCTGTTCATTGTGATATCTTCATTTGTCCTGTGTGCTGAAGAAAAGGAGGGGGGGGGGGCAACAA
>CAXITT010000160.1:324106-348261 GCA_964033795.1 Lymnaea stagnalis | reverse complement strand
TATATATATATATATATATATATATATATATATATATATAATATCATGTGGTTATGTAATTACCACGGTTTAAAAAAAACAACGTAAATTAGATATGCCAAAGTAAGCCCCTGGGTAAAATGCCATATACGTTAATCGAGATGGGAGTCATATTTTTAGGTCTATAATGTCAAATTTGTCATTGTATTACTTTATCACATTGAACGAACTAATATTTAGTAAACGGAGAACCCCGTTTAAGACTATTTAGGGTAGAAAGTGTATGCAATTATAAAATGAAATGTCTATATATTTTTCTTTTTTTTTTTACTTCTTTATTCTAGATTTAAAATTACTTCACTTTTATTATGATAATAAAGTGTTTATTAAAGAAAGCAATACAAAAAACTCCTTGAATTAAAAAACCAACAGCTACAACAAAATTCAATCAAAGCAAATTATTTTTGAGGCGTACATTTTACGTTACATATTGACACTGTCTTGATTTATTTGGATTAGGATCGTTATATTTGGGAAGAACATTCTGTACTCTGGTAAATTCGTTAAATTTTTAATATATAAAAATAACACAATTAAAACATTAATTTTAATTAATATTACGATTATCAAATCTTAACTAAAATAATAGTTTTTTAATTATTAAAAAAAAATTGTTGTAAAATTGAAATGAATGTTTGCTGTTAGTATTGATTTCACGCCAAAAGAAATCATTTATTACCAAATGAAAACAATCTAGCCAACATGGCAGGATAATATATAGGTGCAGAAGCAAGAGAACTTGATAGATTGAAATTTAAAGACGTGTAAAATGCCAGTTTTTATTTTGTCAAGGTTTATATAAAGGCATTGTTATTGAAAGCAATTAAAATATTAATTGTGTAATACAATTCACATTTTAGATTACTCATTTTAATTTTTATGTTTAATTCCTTAAATACAAAAAGTAAATCAAAACTGACATGTGTTAGGCCATAAGAATGAACGTTTGAGAACGAGGCAAAAATAATAATTAATATAATAAGATTACATAAAAGATGTATTTTATTTATTTGAATAACCTATAATTAATATTACTTAAAAAATAAAGTTTTTTTCAAAGTGTTTATTTAATACCCTTTAAAATATTAAAATGATTAGAAAGAATATAATATAAATTACAGAGTAAAACAAGATTGTTTAGCATCATCAAAAGAAATAAAGTGTAATTACTTTTTAAATAAACCTTAAAGTAAACAAATAATAAATGCTTACTGTAGACAATGAAAAGATGGACATCTTTTAGTTATTTAGTTTCAGTTGAACATGTTCCTCCACTTGTGTTTTCTCCCCATAAAGTTTGTGTTAAATATTGATATTCCGTTATGTATTTGCAAAAACAATCATTTTTAACTTAGGTATGACAGTCTTCAGGTATTGTAATCAGTTTGTCAACATCATAAGTTTTACACTGGAATGATCTCATCAGAGTGGTAACTTCATACTCTCTCATTTCACAGACATGGACTCCACTGTCAATTAACAATTCAACAACATCCATGTTTCTTTTTTTCAAAGCAAAATACAAAGCATTTGGCACGTTTTTACTGTCTTCAAATTCTGTGTCAATTGTAGTAATCATTAATTCAACGATATCTCTATCCATAATATGATGCAACAATCAAAGATGTTAATCCAAAATTTATTATTCTCATTTATATTTGATCCACTTCTTATAAGAATTTTAACGATTTCTTTGTGTCCATATCGTGACGCAATCATAAGAGCTGTCATTTCATTTATATTTTTTTAAACAATATTTATCACACCATTATTAATCAGGCATTGAACTGTACCTCTATGTCCATTTTGGGATGCTTTCATTAAAGCAGTCCAACCGTATTTATTTCTCTGGTTAATATCTGCTTTTTTTATGATACAGAAATTGAACAAGGTCTGCAAAACATTTTTCTGCTGCTATCATTAAAGATGACCAATAGAAACATTTGTTTCATTGACATTCGCCCCTCTTTCAATCAACAATTTCACAGTTTCTTTTCTTTTGTTTAGCACTGCTATCATGAGCTTTGTCCAGCCATCAGTGATTCTCTCATTGACATTAGCACCATGATCAATCAGTTTATTAATAACATCATTGTGTCCATTTGGTGATGCTATTGACAGAGCTGTCCACCCGACCTTATTTGTGGCATTCACGTTTGCATTATTATGAATTAATTGCTCCACAGTATCAAAAACGTCACATTCTGATGCAAACATCAATGCCGTCAAACCATCTTTGACCTGTATGTTAATATCTGCTAAAATTTTAAGGAGATCCGAAATAATTTCTCGACGTTTCAGCAAAATTGCTTTTAGATTTTTACTCCCGTCCTCTATAACGTGTACATTTTGATCAACGCTCTGCTCAACATATAATGGCTTTATATCTTGTTACGCACTGACTTGTATTGGAAGAAATTAATCTCCTATTTTAATTTAATTTGCACGTTGTAAACAGTGCCTAACAAAGGACGATACCATAGAATCAACAATATTAAAGATACGACACCCAAAACAGTTTCTAGTTACAATTAATTAAGATTTATTAAGTCTTAAGATAATTACAAAAGAAAAGAAAATATAATTACAATCTTCAACTTACAGTATGGTCGATCTTGTACCGGTACACAGTTAACACAGTTAGAATAATGTGACAATAAATAATGCGAAATAAACACATATGAGCACACAAATACACAAAGAATAAAACACGCCTCGTAAAGTTAATAAATCTATCTGAATCTCTGTCTCCCCGTCCGTGCCTGTCAATTCCTTATATAGGTCACGTAAGCCCTGCCTTCCAGAAAACTTATGACGTTTCTAGAACAATCACATTCATTCTACAAATACTACTTGGAATAGATTAATTATTTTTAGTAGCTGGCGGCATAAACACGAATAGATCAAAGGACTAGGCCACACCCCTCTGTGAACACAGCGTCTCATGCGGGGTCAATCAGAGGGCACGCACGAGAAATATTATGTAAACAAGGTCTCTATAACAATCTTTATGTCCACTTATTACAGCAAACATCAGTGCCGTTTGCCCATTGTCATTTGTTTCATTATTAGATGTACCATTTTCAATTAAAAATTGTATAATTTGAGGTGTAATATTTAGAGTGAATCTCAAAGTAGCACTGAATAAGGTCGTAAAAACATTTTCATAACAATTAGCACCACAATCTATTAATAACTCTACAACTTCAAAGTGACCAAAAAATGAGGCTAATTTAAAGGGGGACCAATTGTTTTTTTCTTTTTCATTTACATTCGCCCCTTCATTAAGTAAGAGTTTTACAACATCTTTGTGGCCATTTTGGAAGGCCAAACAAAGTGCAGTACATCCAGATTTCGTTTTATCAGTATCATGTTTTCCCTTTCCAACAGGCAGTTCATTAAAATCTATATCATCTCCAAAAAGGGAAAGAAATATGATGTATAGAATCCGCACTTTCATTTAGATGTGCTCTCTTCTCAATGAGAAATTCAACAACATTTTTATGACCATTAAATGATGCAAGGTGAAGAGGAGTTAAATTGAATTTTGCACATTCATTTATGTTGGCTCCCTTTTCGATTAAAATTTTTACAATGTAATCATAACAATTTAATGACGCCATGTGAAGAGCTGTCCAATCGTATATACACTTATCATTTGTCTTAGCCCCATTTTCTATAAGAAGCTAAACAACTTCCTTTTGGCAATTTTGTGATGCTCCGTGAAGTGCAGTCCATCATAGAATTTCCTTCTCATTAACTTTGCCCCCTTTTCAATGAATAGATTGACAATATCTTTGTGACCATTTTGTGAAGCTATGTGAAGTACAGTCAATTTATGAATGTCCTTCTCATTAACATTTGCCCGATTTTCAATAAGTATATCCACTATATCTTGATGACCATTGTGTGATGCTATGTGGAGTGCAGTCCCTCCTTGAATTGTCTTCTCATTTACATTCGCGCCTATTTCAATGAGCAGATGCACCACATCCTTTTGACAATGTTGTGATGATATGTGAAGTGCCGTCCATGCGTGAGTGCCCTTACGATTAACATTCAATCCTTTTTCAATAAGTAGATTCACAACATCGTTGTATCCATTTATCCGTTGAATAATGCTATGTGAAGTGCAGTCCCTCCTTCAATTTCTTTCTCGTTCACATTTGCCCCTTTTTCAATAAGGAGATCGACTAATTCTTTGTTACCGTTCTGTGATGCTGCGTGAAGTGCAGTTCATCCATTTATATCCTTCTCATTAACATGCGTGTCCTGGAATCCATTGAAAGGTCACCGTGCCTCCGTGAGACCGTATGTCTCTTACGAGCTCCATAATTGCTTGCGCCATCTTCTTGTCCAAAGAGCACCTCTTCACAATTTCGAGTGTACATTGTGAGTCTGTGAACACTACGATGGAAGGACGTGTTTTGCGTTTGGCCAGCCTTTGAAGCACTTGCTTCAGGCCCATTAAGTTATCTTCGATTTCTGCATCAGTTGCAGAGCTGTTCATGCCACTTGGGCCTGAAATCTCCGCTGTTGGAGGTACCCCCTTCGGGTACTGTATTAGTGCGCCGTAGCTTGCCCGCTTCTCACTGGCAAGGAAGGAGCCATCGGTAAGGACTGAGACCATGTCGTCCTTATAAGCCTCACACGTTTCTAGTGCTTCCCCTTTTTGCTTATTTTGGGGGCTCCAACTTGTTAACCGTCAAGTTTGACAGGGTCAGACGTACATCAGGTGGTTGGCCGCTATCCTGAGGGGATTGCTGCTGGATCAGGAGAAATGTCTCACTGTTTCCTTGTAAAATGTGCCTTTTCTCGAGCGGATCGACCGCATCCATAAATGAGGGCCCTTTAAGCCTTTTCCGGTTTACCCACCGATCTTGTAATTGGAAACAGGGTTCCGTTCTTTCCATTTGACGGCAACATTTTACGGTCATTTGGATAGCTTTGTCCCTCCTGATGTGGAGTGGTTCTATGTCTGCTTGTTGCCAATGTAAAACATTGTGTGGATTCATTGATTTCCATTTTCCCATTTCAAAGTCTAACACTTGTTTTGCGAAACTTCAGCGGATGCATCATTATGTAGTTGTATACGCATATTGGTCTTCAAAGTCAATTTCAGTACATGTCGCCATAAAACTGATGAGTTGAGACCTGCTTATAATTCATCGGCAGCTGTTGAACGTCGCATAACTGACAGAGTTTGTTCGAAAATCACAAGACAATAAAATAAGTCCGCCACCGAAGAGCTGTTCATTTCCTCTAAAATCTTTTAGTGTAATAATTTTAAAGTAGATTTTAATGGGACAAATTTTAAATTTTAACTTTATTGTTTATCCGTCTTATTTTATAGGGCCCCCCTATCTCAGGCATAACTAAATCGGTATAGTTACGGAATGAGCCCCGGGGCGCCTTCATTAACTTAAAAGAAAAATGATGATAATTATGACATTTGTAGAATATTTTTATGGTATTCGAAAAATTATTAGAAAATTAGTTTTTACACGTTTCGAGCTAGTTATTAAATTTAATCTAGAATATTTAAGAAAGTGCTAATTTGTTACAAGGATATATATAGTGTGATCTAAGGGATATTGAAATGTTACTTAGTTATATTCATTTCTATACTGAGTTTACTGGTCTCACACTACCACTGAAGAATTTTTTTATACGGGATCCCTAAAGTGTCTGGATCCCATCACAATCCCAACGGGATCAGGATCCCACCAGAAAACGAGATCCCACCAGAAAACGGGATCCCACCAGAAAACGGGATCCCACCGGGATCGGGATCCTAGCATTGAATGGATATAATGGGATCGGGATCACACAGGGAAATGAGACTGCGCCGAGATCGATGTCAGAATGGGATCGGGGTCCCAATGGGATCGAGGATCACACCAGGATGGCGTCATAATGCAATCTTGTTCAATGCCGGGTATGCCGACTAGTTATTATATAATTACACAAAAAGCTGTTTAACAATTTTAAACTGTTTTCAATGGCATCTTTGATTTGACGTGGCCAACTTACTTTCTAAAATCGATGCCTAAAGGAACACATTTTTTTGTTTGAAAAATGTATACAAACCAAAATGCCGTAAATAATGTCGAATGCATACTTATTGAAACACACCAAATAAAAGACAAATAACCTGCATCAAATTAAGTAAAACGTATGCCTAAATTAATATGTTTTTAATGATTTAAAAGTAGAAAATTTAAATGTAAAATATATTAATGTGAATAGTGATATTATAATGTTTAAGTTCAAAAGATATGTTTTTAAAGGAATGTTGGTGTATCTTTAAATATTACTCAATGTTGTTGTAACCCATTGAGATGAAGAGTTCAAAGAACCAAAATAGTTTAGGCATGACTAGGTGAAATCAGGCTATCATAGGAAAGTATTGCTTTACACTTGTGCCATCAATCTTTATTTTCTTTTCCATGTCATCGTAACTTTAAATTAATTGGCCTAAGATGTTTAGGTGAAGACAGAAAACAAATCAACAATATTACCAGTTCCCTCCTATTAGGTACAGCTATTATGTGTAGATACATTAATATCTTATTTGACTTAATATGGCTCGTTACAAACAGTACATAACAAAGGACGGTACCATAAATTAAATACAGTAATGAACAACGATACCCACACTAGTGCTAAATACAAATATAATGTATTAAGATAATTTTAAAATTACAAAATCAAATCAAATAAAAATATGGCTATTGAATTGCATTACATCAATATACTGGTACCGGTACAATGTTGGAAAGGTGCACACACATACAATCAATAGAACATTAGAATCAACGATCAGTCAAAGCCATAAAAAAAACATATGATAATTAATCCTTATATTGTACTTTTTTAAAATATTTCATTTGTTCCCGTTCAAGAAACAGAAAAAGGAAACGCACTCTCTTTGTTGTTATTTACTTTAAATACTTCATTGAAATGATATACTATTCAAATATCAACATTAGTTAACGAGTAAAATGCAAAATCACCTATGGAAGATTTGTATATCATGCCTAAGTTTTCTTTTAATAACTTTCTATCACTTTGATTAAGAATATCATATTTATCATCACAGACTAATTGATGTTTATTAAACTTAAAACCACGTTAAATACTATATTTGGTAAGAGCTTATATAAAATTAAATACTGAAATTCATAGATGTTCATTTTTTTCTTTCCATTTCTATTTGTAAAAAAGAGTGAAAATTTGTATATATAAAAATTTGGTGTTTATTAAAAAAAAGAACACAAACGGCATTTGACTAGAGACCAAGTAGGAAAAAATTCAATTAAATCCATATATTTTTGAGGGAATATTAGTTGTGGTGAAAATGTCGGTACATTGGATTAAGATAGTTTTAGTTTGGAAATTCGGAAACACATTTTTTTCATGTAATGATTATTTTAAAAAAAAACATTATCAAATAATTTATTTTAATTAATAATATCTGTGTTAATTATGTAATTAAAAGTTAAAGTTGTGAGTTATTTCTAAATTGGCATAATGAAGTGTAACGATTATTATAAAGATAAATAAGGGCCCTGGCTCAAATTGTGTTCTTTATTCACTAATAGATGCATCAAACTTGATGGCTTAAAAAACGGCTATAAAAAAGACAGACATATATATTCCCATTTTGTATGTTTAGAATGTCACATAGCAGAAGTGTAGAACCGAAGAACTCAAGAAAATATTTATTTGACATATTTGTATGTGCAAACATGAGTAAAAATGTCAATACATACCATACAGCTTATTTCAAAACTGAAAAGATTTAATGAAGCGTCAGTTAGAGTCACGTAAAAGAATGAATTTAATTTTAAAGACACACTAGCTTAAATGTATTGGTTAAAGTTATGAATAAAATAAGGTATTTCCATGTATAAATCTAAATAGTAGTCACAAATCATACAATATGCATTTGTAAAATAAACATTATTTCACAATTTTTTTGTCATTCCTTAAAAATCCATTCCCATAACTCTAGTCAATAATTTAGGCAACAAAATAATATGTTATATTTATATACACACACTATTGTTAGCATGTTGTAAGTTATATGTGGCAAGGTGCCATTCAAAACAGCTTAAACTTAGTAATAATGTTACACTATCATGAAAGCGGAGTTTTACTGTTATAGCTCATAAAACCCTTACAGAAATCCATGTTTATACTTAGGACAATGAATTGTTTTGCGGAATCTATCTGTCGGAAAAGTGTTGCTGCAGTTAACCTTATTCTGGAGATACTTCAATGCTCTCCGATATGTTATCTTCGTGGTGATAATATTTTAAAGGTCAAATATGAACGATTTGTAAGTAAAAACGCGCATTTTATGTGGGAGTTTTAAGGAATAAATTTTATTCTGTGGTTGTAATTGAATATTCATGTTCCTTACATATCATATGAAGTAATTTATTTTCAATATTCATCATGTTAAGTATTGTTTTAATTAAAACATTTTTGAAGCATAGACATCACGTGCGTAATATTGTAATATCTAAGTTTCTAGAATTGCTGGCTAACTCATGATGGAAATATCCCAGCTTCTCTTTGCTTATAGTTATTTTAGATATTGGTTAAAACAAATATATTTGGATGCTTAGTTGACATACTGACATTTCACATACATCCAGATAATACCCGCAGTCTAATTTCATTGATATTCTCAACTTATTACAGGATAATTTTATTGGCTCTTTGAATAACCATTGAGTGAAATACAACACTACATCATATTAAGCTTGTTTATCATTTAAAGGCTTCGAAACAATTAAATGTCATTTAATTGCAGAGTAAAGGCAGTTCTATAATTTACTTGACTAAAACCATAATTGCCTACTAAGAGAAGCTCATTTAAAAAAATTATTTTTGTAACATTTTTTTTTTATTGATGCATTAAACATTTTCTGCGTAACTTTAACAAATAAGTCAAGACCAGTGCGCTACATATAATAAGGTTAATAATGCAGCAAAGTTAATTAGCTTATTATTGGCTTGGCTTATAACATGATTTTGTGTAAAAGAAAATAAAAGGGTTCAAAAGGGATGTACACAAGGTTTGCCTTGAAGGGTGGTGCATCCTAGGAGTCATTTTTTTATATAAAAAAATCGTGAACAATCAATAAAAGCACTCGCTGACACGCCTACATCACTAATTGACACTTGCTGACACGCCTACATCGCTAATTGACACTTGTTATTACGCCCCAAATGTCATGCAAGCCCCCCACACCCCAACTTATTATTTGGAATACAAAATATATTTAACTCATTTTTTTTTAAATTAAAAAGACGGGGTATTCTCACAGAATATATTATGATTGGAATAAAAACTTAAGCTACACAAGTCATCTGATGTAATTTTAAAGAAAAATAATTCAATCAAATGTCTTGATACAGATTGACATTTTTGAGTCGGAATAAGTTAAGTTAGTGTAAAACGAGTGAGATATCCAACAAAAATGCAATGTTTTTGTTCGACTTTTGTAGTACAGGTACCCAGAGGTGTAGCTAGAGTTTATTCGCCCAGAGGCAAGATTGAATTTAAGGAGCCCACCTTTCTGTTTTTTAACTTTCAAACCCAATATTTTCATCAATAAAATAATATTAAAGCACATTTTGGCGCCCCTAAGAAGTATGGCACCCAGGGATATCTACCCACTCTGCCCGCCATAAGCTATACCTCTGCCGGTACCAAAGTTGTTGGAAAATAAAAAAAATTAAAATTAAATTCCGGTATTTAAACTAATTTTGAAAAGGTTAAATTTTAGCATGAATAAAAAGAAATAATATTTAATTACACAAATTTCAACCAAAAAAAGACATTTATATTATGTATAAAAAAAATACCACACAATCATTTGAACACATATTCCATATTTAACAACACGTAATATTAAATATATATCAAAAACGAAATATGGTAAAATTTCAAATTAAAATGCATATTTCTTAATTATAATTCTCTACATTGGATATACTAAGTAGCCTAAAATAAAAGCAAACAAAAAAAAAATAAGTTTAAACATTGTAAATCACATATAGTACAATAACACAAGGGGGACGAGAGCATTTTTTAGTGCCAGAACAAGTCTAAAAATGGCCCACTTACCTACACAATGAACAGACATTAATATTGTCAAAAATTATTAATCACATTCAAAAACACTAGTAAATATTTTAAAAGGCATGTACTTCTGTAAAATATAAGAAAGCATAATACACATTAAAATACAAATTCTCTAAGCAACATGTAGTTCATTTAATAATCCAGTATGTTAAGAACAACGACAGACCGTCGAACACAAGCTGATTAGATCTCCCAACATATCCCTCCCCCTCCCCCACAACCAGTGTAAAATGTAAACAAGCAAAATGTCCATTATGATGCCACTTTGAGCTCGATAGGCCCCGGAACAAAATACCAGCTAAACGTCCCACCTCCATCTTGAGTAGGCCTGAATGTACATATTACATAATTATGTATCTATTGCAAACTTTCCTGGTTTTTTTTTCATAACAAATAGTGTCTTATTCAAGCTTCAAATAATACTTTCTTTCAAGGAAAAAAAATTATAAAAGATTTATCTTGTCACTTGTCCATCTTCCTCCGTTTTGTAGTGAAGCATTGTGATGTGGCCTTTCTTTTAACTCCTCTCGGTATCAAATTAATGCTTCCTTCTCCAACAAAATTCTCCACATGTTGAATGTTTATTATTGGAGCTAAATGGTTGATCCTGAAGTTTAAAAAACCAAAAACAAAAAACAATGCATGTTAAAAAATTATTGTTGGGTCAGTTTACTGTTATTTTTTTTAGTCCAGATGTTAGATATATCCATACACGATTTTTTAAATTTAATTCATCCATGTGACGTTGAAAGTCTCAAACTGTAATTTGTAGTTTTGAAATTGCGTCTGTTTTATTTGCCTATACCGTGAAAAGGTTTAAAAATGTGTGAGATGCTCATATTTTTTTAAGATATTGATAGGTGCAAATTGATAGAAACACATATTTGCATCCTCAACAAATCAACCCTTATCCCTATCAATTAGCCAGCACCTTGACCCTACGGAATATATATGTGTCACTGTCAGATCATGTCAGATGTGACGTCCTTCCTGCTGCGTATAATTTTTTCACTGCGCTGTAATGTTTGTTTTATTAACTTCCACAGATATGGCACTACTTTTACTTAGCCACGAATGAGCTATGACGTTTTTCCGGATTGGTGTTTAATAATTGTTTTGAGCGAGAAGAAGCAATTTTGCAAGGAATGTGAGATTGGTTTTTTAAGCTGGGTGCATCGTCCATGGTGAATAGCAATTTCCTTTCTTCCAATGTGAACCTTTTTATTTCTGCTTTGTCTTTATTGTGCACTGTGTTTTAACAAAACATAAAAATAATTAAAGAATACTTTTTATTCAAACCATCTCGTGTTGTTTTTTTTTTTTTTTTTTTTTTTTTTTTTTTTTTTTTTTTTTTTTTTTTTGTTTTTTTTTTTTTTTTTTTTTTTTTTTTTTTTTTGAAATGTGAATGTTTTACATCAGCCTTTTAGGGGCTAAAAGAGAGAAATGATGTTTTACACTCTGAAATTCTTCTTGTGGCCGTTGAGAGGAAACTTACACCTAGACGTCTATTCACCACAATGTGCTACATTTTCTAAACAAAAAATTTACGAGCCTTAATAATGTTATAGGAGCCTAACAAAATGTTGCTCTTTTTGAAATGTGAATGTTTTACATCAGCCTTTTAGGGGCTAAAAGAGAGAAATGATGTTTTACACTCTGAAATTCTTCTTGTGGCCGTTGAGAGGAAACTTACACCTAGACGACTATTCACCACAATGTGCTACATTTTCTAGACGAAAAATTTACGAGCCTTAATAATGTTATAGGAGCCTAACAAAATGTTGCTCTTTGTGTGGGTATTTATATATATATATCATGTTTGTCATTTACAGAATTTTCATTACAATTATTTCATTCTTAGGGACCATGCATTAACATTTTCTCGTGGCCCATCAATCCATTACCCGGCCTTGATATCCATAATATCAAAATTCTAGTAGAAAACAATCCAATAATTAAAATTTTAAATGAAACAACCAACATAACATCCACAGCTGTAGGTAATGTATCAAGGGAATTCAAACACCAATGAAGTGTGTGTGGATTTCCCGAGTGTAATCAGAAAATAAATATTAAAACGTCTAAATGATTCTGAATATTTTGTAAATAGTTAGTTGTAATAACTGTTGTATATCAGCCTTCGGCCTGCTATTTTCTATGCATAAAGGAAAATATAGCTCTGAATAAAAGCCTATCAAAACAGGTGTACATTTTTTGGACAAATCAAAGGATGCTAACTTATCTTTTTTTGTCTGTAATATTAATACATTTAGTCAAACTGCAGCATATTAGTATGCTATGTGACTTACGTATTGTTAAGAAGATGACTGTAGTGATTTGTAGACATTTCAGCGGAAAAAAGCTGTGGTTGCACAGGAAGTTCAAACATATCTTTCCTGAAATATAATAACAAAAAATAAAGATAAAACGAATGGTTCATGATTATCAGAATTAATATTTGTATATTGTATTCAACGTTTTTAAAAAATAGCATTTTTGCATGTATAGTTGACACAAATTCCATATAAAGTCGTGTAAGTTATTTAAGTAAATCCAGCTAAATAACAATTATCTAACTTTATTAAAAATGTTTATAAATTATATTAAGGCATTAATATTGATTGTTTAATAATTTAATTTTAAGATTGAAAACATAAATGTAACTGTTTATCCCTCGAATAACATTAATGAAAAAAAAACCTGATATTTGCTACAAAATAAGAAAATAATTTTCAGAACGATTCTAAATTACTTGCTAAAATACGTTTATATAGAAGCATTATACTCTTTTTTGAAGATTTTTTAATAAATTTAACTTTAACAATTCAATGCTTGATTTTTTTATGAATACTTTCAAATACTTACATGAAGAGGTGGAATAGAATAAAAAATTCTCGAATTTAACACTGTCTTTCTTAGAATTAGCCAAAAAGTGTTTTATGACTTCTTTTTAAACCGTTGAGGAAAAAAATCTACTTACTGTAGAAAATTAGAAAATAAAGAACTTTGACCTTGATTAGCTTTAGTTGAAAAATGTCCTCCACTTGTCTTTTCTCCACATAAAGTTTTCTTGAAATATTGATATTGTGGTTTGTATTTGCAAAAACAATCATTTTTAACTAATATATGGCAGGTTTCACGTATGGTTTTCAGTGTGTCGACATCAAAGGCTTTCCACTGGAGTGGTCTCATCAGAGTTGCAATTTCATAATCTCTAAACTCACGGGCAACGGCTCCTCGTTCAATTAACAATTCCACGATATCACTTCGTATGTTTTCCAAAGCAGAACACAAAGCAAATGATATGTCTTTATTATCCTCAAAATCTTTGTCTTCTTTAGAAATCAATAATTCAACGATATCTCTATGTCCATAATATGATGAAATAATCAAGGGTGTTGACCCATATTTATTATTCTCATTTATATTTGATCCACTGTTTATAAGTGTTTTAACAATTTCTTTATGTCCATATTGTGACGCAATCATAAGAGCTGTCGTTTCATTTGTATTCTTTTCACCAGTAATGGCGCCATTATTAATCAGACATTGAACTGTGCTACTATGACCATTCTGAGATGCTTTCATTAAAGCAGTCCAACCGTATCTATTTTTCTGATTAATATTTGCTTTTTCATCACATAGAATTTGAACAATGTCCGTGAAACCTTTTCCTGCTGCTATCATTAAAGCTGTCCAACTAAAAACATTTGTGTCATTAACATTCGCCCCTCTTTCAATCAACAAATTCACTGTTTCCTTTTTGTTATTAAGCACTGCTATCATGAGATTTGTCCAACCATCAGTGACTCTCTGATTGACATTAGCACCATGATCAATCAATTTACCAATAGTAACATTGTGTCCATTTTGTGATGCTATTGACAGAGCTGTCCATCCATTATTATTTGTGTTATTCAGGTTCGCGTTATTTTGAATTAATTGTTCCACAGTTTCCATGTCATCACAGTCTAATGCAAACATCAGTGTCGTCCAACCATCTTTATCTTGTATGTTAACATCTGCTCCATTTTTTAGTAGTTCTGAAATAATTTCTCGACGTTTGTGTAAAATTGAACTGTTCATGACACGTGCATCATGATCAACACCATCCTTCTGAACATATAATGGCTTTATATCTTTATGTCCACTAATTACAGCAAACATCAGTGCCGTCTGACCACTGTTATGAATTTGATTTATAGATGAACCATTTTTAAAAAGAGATCTTATAATTTGGGATCTGATATTTGTAGTTAATCCAAAAGTATCAAAGATTAAAGCAATCAATAAATTTTCATCACATCTAGCATCATGATCTATTAATAACTGAACAACTTCAAAGTTACCAGAAAATGAGGCTATATAAAGGGCAGTCCAATTTTTAATATTAATTTCATTAACATTTGCTTTCTTTTCAATAAGAAGATCAACTACTTCTTTGTGACCATTTTGTGATGCTAAGTGAAGTGCCGTCCATTCTTGAATTTCCTTTACATTAACATTTGCCCCTTTTTCAATAAGTAGATTCACTACATCTTTGTGACCATTTGTTGATGCTAAGTGTAGTGCAGTCCAATCTTTGAGTCCCTTTTCATTAATATTTGCCCCTTTTTCAATAAGTAGATGAACTACATCTTTGTGACCATTATGTGAAGCTAAGTGAAATGCAGTCAATTCATTAATTTCCTTTACATTAACATTTGCCCCTTTTTCAATAAGTAGATCAACAACATCTTTGTGACCATTTTGTGATGCTAAGTGAAGTGCAGTCCAATCCTTGAGTCCCTTTTCATTAACATTTGCCCCTTTTTCAATAAGTAGATCCACAACATCTTTGTGACCCTTGTGTGATGCTAAGTGAAGTGCGGTCCATTCTTTAATTTCCTTTACATTAACATTTGCCCCTTTTTCAATAAGTAGATGAACTACATCTTTGTGACCATTTTGTGATGCTACATGAAGTGCAGTCCGTTCTTCGAGTCCCTTTTCATTAACATTTGCCCCTTTTTCAATAAGTAGATCAACAACATCTTTGTGACCATTTTGTGATGCTAAGTGAAGTGCAGTCCAATCCTTGAGTCCCTTTTCATTAACATTTGCCCCTTTTTCAATAAGTAGATCAACTACATCTTTGTGACCATTTTGTGATGCAAAGTGAAGTGAGGTCCATCCATGAATGTCCTTTACATTAACATTTGCCCCTTTTTCAATAAGTAGATCCACACCATTTTTGTGACCATTATATGATGCTAAGTGAAGTGCAGTCCGTTCATGAATTTCCTTTACATTAACATTTGCCCCTTTTTCAATAAGTAGATGAACTACATCTTTGTGACCATTTTGTGATGCTACATGAAGTGCAGTCCGTTCTTCGAGTCCCTTTTCATTAACATTTGCCCCTTTTTCAATAAGTAGATGAACTACATCTTTGTGACTATTTTCTGATGCTACATGAAGTGCAGTCCGTTCTTCGAGTCCCTTTTCATTAACATTTGCCCCTTTTTCAATAAGTAGATCCACTACATTTTTTTGACCATTATATGATGCTAAGTGAAGTGCAGTCCGTTCATGAATGTCCTTTACATTAACATTTGCCCCTTTTTCAATAAGTAGGTCAACAACATCTTTGTGACCATTTTGTGATGCTAAGTGAAGTGCAGTCCGTTCATGAATTTCCTTTACATTAACATTTGCCCCTTTTTCAATAAGTAGATCAACAATATCTTTGTGACCATTTTGTGATGCTACATGAAGTGCAGTCCATTCTTGAATTTCCTTTACATTAACATTTGCCCCTTTTTCAATAAGTAGATGAACTACATCTTTGTGACCATTTTGTGATGCTACATGAAGTGCAGTCCGTTCTTCGAGTCCCTTTTCATTAAAATTTGCCCCTTTTTCAATAAGTAGATCAACTACATCTTTGTGACCATTATGTGATGCAAAGTGAAGTGAAGTCCATTCTTCGAGTCCCTTTTCATTAACATTTGCCCCTTTTTTAATAAGTAGATCCACAACATTTTTGTGACCATTTTGTGATGATAAGTGAAGTGCAGTCCGTTCTTCGAGTCCCTTTTCATTAACATTTGCCCCTTTTTCAATAAGTAGATGAACTACATCTTTGTGACCATTATGTGATGCTACATGAAGTGCAGTCCGTTCTTCGAGTTCCTTTTCATTAACATTTGCCCCTTTTTCAATAAGTAGATGAACTACATCTTTGTGACCATTTTGTGATGCTAAGTGAAGTGCAGTCCGTTCTTCGAGTCCCTTTTCATTAACATTTGCCCCTTTTTTAATAAGTAGATTCACAACATCTTTGTTACCATTTTGTGATGCTAAGTGAAGTGAGGTCCATTTTTGAAATTGATTTACATTAACATTTGCCCCTTTTTCAATAAGTAGGTCAACTACATCTTTGTGACCATTTCGTGATGCTTCATGAATTGCAGTCCGTTGTTTGATGCTCTTCTCATTTACATTAGCTCCTTTTACCATAAGTAGATTCACTACATCTTTTCTACCATATTGTGATGCTAGGTAAAGTGCAGTCTTTTCTTGAATTTCCTTTTCATTAACATTTGCACCCTTTTCAATAAGTAGATCAACAACATCTTTGTGGCCATTTTTCGATGCTAAGTGAAGTGCAGTCCATTCTTGAAATCCCTTCTCATTAACGTTTGCCCCCTTTTTAATCAATAGATCCACTACTTCTTTGTCACCATTTTGTGATGATACATGAAGTGCAATCAATTCACTCATGTTTTTAGTCTTACATTTTCCTCTTGTTCATTAGAATCATCAACATGTCGTTGTTTTTTTTTGTTTTTGTTTTTTTTTTGTTTGTTTGTTGTTTTTTAAGCCATGTACTGTTAACTTGTACATTGAAAGTTAATGTAAAATAATATTTGCATTAAAACTCACAATTTAAATTTCCAATCATATTTATAAGGGTCTTTTATACTAAAGTTCAACATAATGTTATCAGATTAATTACTTATACAAGGTACGTCATTCCGCTCAAGAACACATTGTATGGTGAAATTTATGAGAGGTATTCTTTTCCTGATAGTTTCTTTATTTGAGCCTGTACATTTACTCAAACTTCCTTGAATCTGTAACTTCCAAATGTGAATTGTCAATATAAGTTGAGATAATCCGTGACAGAAGTCTTTCTAGTGTCAAACTCTTGTTAATAAACTTATCTGTAGAAAATACAAACGGAGTAGATTACAAACACATGTTTATTCGACATTAACAACGTCTATATAAAATTAAGGATATAGTAAAAGAAAGGTCAGAAATGGTAGTCAACTAAAGACAGCTCAAGGTGAATATTTTTTGTAAATGTTTTGACTGATCATAAGAAAATCAAGAAATTAAGCGAAAACGTGTAATCATATTACATTCTCTTGAACCGTAGATGCGCCCTACAGAGCTTGTACATAATTGACTAAACCCAAACCTAACCCAAAACTTTAATTCAAGAAATTCGTAAAAAGCAGAGAATAATTATACAACCTATAAAAACTAAGTTTTGAGTATAAAACCTTGCATAGTCAAAGTGCACCTTTAATAAAAGTATCTACATGTTGTTCATTTATAATACACATCTTGAGTAGCACACACAATAAGAGTAGTATAGTATGTATACTGGATTATTATTTTAAATTAGGTTTAGGAGGGATGGTTATATAGGACCTCATATGGGATGTTGAAATGGCTAGAAAGACTTTGCCATTGTATGCTAGTAATTAGTTTTTGTAGTGTTGCGTTTGTTTTAAATGTGGTAAATTATAGATTTGTTTTTTGTTGACTTTGTACCGCTCTTCGAGACTTTGGGGATGAAGCGTGTTTTTGAAATGAACTTTATTAGTATTATTATTATGTAATTAAGGGGTTATAATCACAAAATTACTTTTAAATGCTTTTAAATAAATAATTTCTCTTATTGTTTATTAATTATGTTCGCGTTGTTGTACGATGGTTTTAATTAATATTATAGTTGCACGATATTGTTTAATTAGTTAAATTGAATGTTATCGAGTGGTTCTCATTATGTAATGAGTGGTTGTCAAAGGTTTAATTTGATTTTTATCGAGTGGTTCTCATTATGTATTTTAATTATTTTTGTATTGTACAAAGATTTCTCATTTTTCTAATTATTATTCTCATTTTTATTATTAATGATTCTCAAAGTATCATGGTAAATGTTTTACATTTTATATTGAGTTGTTATGATTATGTAATTTTCTAATGAGTGGTTCTCAGGTCCCGTAAAGACCACATAAAGACAACAAAGAGACGAAATCGATTAGGTCTCAAAGTAAATGGGGGTCTTTTTCGTTGCATTTTAATAGTTTTTTTTAAAGTTAGTATTATAGTATTTTAGTTAATATTCCTGTATGTTTTAAGTTGTTCTCATTATCTTGGGTTCCCTTTTCTATCGAGCGTTTCTCATTTTGTGTAAGTCATTAGGGAGTTTTATTCCTCAGGAATACTTATTTTTTAACATGATAAGGTTATTTAAGTTTATTGTGCGATAATGCAATATTTCTCACTTTAAGTTGTTCTCGAAGTATAATAGAAAAGGGGTGGGGGTCCTTTTGGTTATATTTTATTAGTTTTAACTTAGTATTATTATTGTATTTTAATTAGGTTTCTTGCATATTTATGTGGTTCTCAGTATGTAATTTTCTAACTTGCGTGTCTCATTGTGTCTGAGTCATAGGGGTGTTTTCATCTTATGTAATACCGGTACTACTTTTGTAACATGATAAGGCTATACAACTTTATTTAGGGGTACTCAAATATTTCTCATTTTTAGTGGTTCTCATTATTTTTTGGGTTCTTTTGGTTGTATTTTAATATTTTTTAAAATTAGTATTATTTTTTTATTTTAATTAGTTTTCGTGTATAGTTTAAATGTTTCTCATTATGTGGGATCGATTTTCTAACGACCGTTTCTCATTGTGTGAGGGTCGGTAGTAATGACAGGTGGTTTTAAGCTTCTTCTTCTTGTCTATTTTGAGGACCGAGTTGGTTCCTAATTAAAGTTCTTGTAGTGTTTTGTTTAAATTGGTAGCCTTGGTGGGTCATATTTTGAGTGGTTTTCAACATTGGGTTATTAATTATTAGTCTTAAGGACTGAAGGACTGTTTTTTAAAACTTTTTTCGTACTTGTCTTTTGTTTGCAAGGTATTTTCTAGAGAGTTGTCTTGTTGTTGTTGATGAATGATTGCTTTTGAGGTTCAGGAAGGCCTTTTTCTCTGGTCATTTAACAGGAGAACCATCGACTTATATTTGTCCATAGGCTTAAGTACGTACATTTACGACTTGACTCACCTGGCCTGACCGGCAGTGGTTGGTCTGGGGGTGTGAGTAACATCATTTTGCGCTAATCGGGTTGAATGTAGAATACATACCAAGCGGTCGGTGTGGAGTAGTGAATTGTTAACGTTTATTTATTTTGACAGCCTTTCAAGCCGGGGTTATTGAGGGTCTATTTGCAAAGTTTCAGCTTGATAGGATGACTACACGGGAAGTGTAGGTAGGTGCCTACGAAAATGTTTCCCTGTCACAAAGAAAAAAAAACACACGATTTAAAGCGAAGTTAAAATAAATGATCCTTTAATTTAAAAAAAAAAAAAGCTGAAATGCCTTGGATGACAATCAAGTTAAATCATCTTTGCTTAAGCATTTTTTATTAAATCATTTATATTTAATTGTCTATTTTTTGTGGCAGGCTGGTTCGCAAAATCTTTGGACGGTTAAATAACCAACTTTCCTTTTTTCAAATTATCTAGCCTAAACTTTGCACTCATACTCGATGTCGTAGGACAACACATTATAAACATATTTCCAGTCTCATCCCTAAACCTTTAAAAAACAGATTTCTTTTCCGTTTTCAAGATTAACATCATGGAAAATTCGCGAAAACTGCGCTAAATGAGATTTCTTTCAAAATATAGCGAAAGTGTGTTTGGTGCTTAATAATTTCATTTGCTATCGGAAACAGTTGTTGAAATAAATCTGCGTTGTAAAGCCGGTGATTCATTAGAAAATTAATATATTTAATAGGCGTGAAAAATATGTGCATTTGCGAGCCTTGGGTTGGGGCTGGGGGGGGGGTGGAGATGGGCACAAATTGGGAATTTTATAAAGTTTTATCTATGCATTTTATGTTTTAGAAAATTAATATATTTAATAGGCGTGAAAAATATGTGCATTTGCGAGCCTTGGGTTGGGGCTGGGGGGGGGGGTGGAGATGGGCACAAATTGGGAATTTTATAAAGTTTTATCTATGCATTTTATGTCAAATTATCAACCATTGTTTGATAGTTAATTTTATAATAGGATTTATAAGGAGAATTCTGTTTGTATGGTTGTTTAATTGAATTTTCAGGCTTCTTTGGTACCACTGTTAGAACACTGTGATCAATAATTCTTTACAATTCAATTGAAATAAACGAGTTAATAGAGTAGATGTCATTATTTTAGGTCTGGGGATAAATTAGTTCATAATCTAGTGTTTCAGAGCTAACACACTATACTGGAAATTGCAAAACGACTGTTATTACACATTTATTGAAAGACTAATCAGATATAGTAAACGTACTTTTAAAAAAAAAATATTTCTTTAACAAATACAAGACATATAAGGTGAGCCAGCAGACTTTAGAAAAACCGAATTTGAAAATAATATTTCTTACTAGCTTCCCGCTACCGTATCTTAATGTTTATGCAAGGGTTTTAGGGAAACATTTGGAATTGCAATCTGATTTAACCAGCTTGCAGCACTTTAAACTCTCATAAATCATAGGTGATCCATCTTGTTATAAAGCGGTGTTAATAATGAAACAGTGATGGGAGGTTACACGATCCCAGATATAAATATCAAGTATTTCTGGAAATAATTTGTATATATGTAGGAGAGATCTTTTTACCGGGAGTGTGATTTAAGAACTAAGGAACTCTTCATCATGCAGTGGAAATAAGAAGCCTTATAAATATCTATGCTTTAATTGATATTTCGTTGGCAGATAATGTTCATTACAAGAAAGGAAATAAGATTTAGTGAAATATACATCTTCCTAATAGGGTCTTTAATCAAGGTTTACAGCCCATCACAGCAATTTTGTAGATTTGATGTACAATTCCTACAAAAAAAATAAAAATGTGAAAATGTAATTTTGTCCTTCTAAAAAACTCCCCTCAGTGAAGACCTTGTGGTGTAGATGTATTTTATACATATCGATATGAATATTAATGGTGAACACTACAAAATAATAACAACTTTTTCGTATATTATGACGTCATAACAATTTTTAAGATTTTTAAGATTATAAATGTTAATCAAATTCTACCTTGTTGTACATACATTATTTTACTATAGTATAGACATATTAAGGAGGTCAGACCATTGAAATTTTAAATATATTTTCTATATCTTGTGGACCACCCTAGTATACATATAAAGGAGAAAATAAGTCATATGTCTATTTGTTCAGCATACGTTTCTACAGTTACTAATGTTTCTTAAACCAATTTGGTTAAGGACTTTCATTTTTTGCTTCTTTATACCAGCAAAAAAAAATTAAAATATCTATTTGTGAAAATCAACACCAATTTTTCCTTTAACATTCGGAATGAGAAAATCAAGTATACACAGAGACTTTTTAGTTATGTATTTAGCCATGTTTAACATGCTTTCTTATCTTTCCTGCTGTTTCAAATATAAGTGATTGGACAAACATTTTCAAATCTTTAAAAGTCAATTTCTCCATAAGATAGCACACATACTTTTTCTCACATCATTTATAATTCACGTGAAGATTGAGTAAAATTAGGGAACATTTTTACGTGTATAGTGTGTACTTAACTATCTGGAAAACCGGAACTTACGTGTTTTAGACTCGTGGACGTTATAAAAACTTTACTAATGGTTTTGGCTAAAACTATTTGAGGATGCCACGACTTCTTTTCGGTGTTTATTAAATTTTCCGTGAATTAGGGCTCAGGTTAGGTTTAAGGATACACTTAGGGTTCAGGTTAGGTTTAGGGATACACTTAGGGTTCAGGTTAGGTTTAAGGATACATTTACTTAGATTTATCGACAGAATTAACTGGTCTTGTCAACCAAGATGGCGGCCAATCATGGCATCCTCTCTCAAAATTTACCATAATTGTTTCCACCTTAATTTTCTAACAGTAAGTCATGAATAATGAATTTTTTTAGACTTCTTTGATGCTGCTGCTCTTCCAACAATTCTAATCTTTAACATAATCGAATTTTACCAATAGCAAACAAAACACCTACCTTAAGGCCATGTGGTGAGTGGAAGAGAGGTGACATGTAATTTCGGGAAATCCCATTATTTAAAGTGTAGAGAAAGTGGAGGCATAAAAGTACTTAGGTGTCACCATTAATAATAAGCCAACATGGCATAGGCACGACCACATGCTGTATTATAAATTTAACCAAGGTCTGTTCTATCTCAAAAAACTGTACAATTTCAGGATAAACAGGAAAGTCGTTAACTTATTCTACAGTGCAACAATTGGTTCCCTACTTAATTTCACTGTTACCTGTTGGTGTGGGAATTCAACGTCTGATATTAAACACCACATAAACCGACTAATCAAGAAAGCTTAGGGACATAACACAAACTAAACATCCTTCACTTGAAGAACTATTTGAAGAAAGATGTTTTTGTAAATCTAAACACATTTTCGATGATACATCCCGCCCTCTTAATCACAGATACTTAGGATCGGGCCGTTCGGGGCGAATTCTTTCCATCGAGGTGCGGACTGAAAGGTATAACAAATCTTTTATTCCTCAATTTGCACCAATTTACCGGCTTGCTCCCTCTGAGAACTAATAAGTCCTCAATTTGGCCAGGAGAACTCACTATATGGCTGTTTGAGATAATTTATTATAAATGTCTTGTCTTCAAATAGTTTTTTTTTGTGTGCTGAATATGTATAAAGCAATCAAAAAACATTTCCATTTATTTGGATCAAAAAAGAATCTAATCGCCTCTTATCTTATAATACAATTTCATTTCTGATGAATTTTTTAATTTTTTTTTAAAATTTACAAACTGAAGATTATTAGGATCATAAGCAGCTCGGCATAATCAAGTTTCTAGAGCACGGGTTCCCAGCCCATTGAACGTAACTCCGAATAGGAATGTTGAAGGATTTTTCTAGGGTCCTCAGCAGAAATATTTATTTAAAAACAGTTTTAGTATGGACTGTTCAAATGTTATCTTAGGGAATTCAGTAACAATTTTGAACTTATTTTATATTCAGCTGATCATATTTTTTTTTAAACTTTAAGCCCGGATATTTAAAATAATTGTGGTGCTTTAGAGTTACAAAATTGGACAAGTTATTGTCGTAACAAGGAGAACTCTTGTGTTTTGGAGACGCTCTTATCATATTATTTTCATGATAAGGGGGTAAATGATACATTTTCTTACTTGTTCTTTTAAAGTATGCATTGTATCCGATGTACTCGATGTTTCATTTCATTAATCATTTCTTTTTTTTTTTTTTTTAGAATTTATCTTTACTTGTAGCACAGCACCACTAACAATTTTCAAAAAAAAAAAAAAAAATTTTTTTTAAATGTTGTACACAGTAGAATTTGTTATTTTATATTAACAATAATGTTTATTAAAATCATTTTAGTATGTTTTCATAAACCAAAATTAAGCCATATTAAAACAGATATGTTGAAATTTTTGATATACCCGGTAATAGTAATAAATAAATATATATACATATATATATATATATATATATATATATATATATATATATATATATATAACAATAATAAAGTTCATTTCAAAAACACGCTACATCCCCAAACGCTCAAAGCGCGATACAAAGTAAACAAATATATAATTTACCACATTAACAACAAATACAACACTACACA
>CAXITT010000160.1:272894-324040 GCA_964033795.1 Lymnaea stagnalis | reverse complement strand
AAAATAAGATAGACACACATCCCAAAATGTGTGTGTGAAATAGATGTGTCTTTATATATATATATATATATATATATATATATATATATATATATATATATATATATACATATATAACTTATGATGTTAATACCACTTTTATAATATTTCGCAAAGAAAAATCAAAGACTGAGCGGACTGCCCTCTACACTCAATCTTTTTAGTCAAGAAAGGCATTTTGCAAATTAGTACTTATAATATAGATTTTTACAATAGAAAGCTACTACAAATTAGTGAATGTCTGTTCTAAAAAAATCAGTTTGATAACAAGTCTCAGAAACATCGCCACTAGTCAATCATAAGCTGACATATGTGTTTTATGTTTCTTAGTGTTAACAGGAACGTTATCTCAGATTTTTGCTACTTATTTTTATAACACTAAGTATACAGAACATCTTTTAAAAAATAAAACACATTTAACAATTTATCAGTGAGTTCCATTGATGACATATGGCTTGACAGCAGAGACCGACCGAATTTCGGCTTCGGCTTCGGTTTTGGCACCGAAAGTAGATATTTTATCACTTTCGGCCAAGTTTCGGTTTCGGCCGAAACTGAAAAGTTAACTTTCGGCTTAATTTCGGTTTCGGCTGAAAGAGAAAAGTTAACTTTCGGGTTTTTTCGGTTTCGGCCGAAATTGACTGAGGTTTTCGGTCATCTACTAGAAGTCAGACGGTCCGTCTGTTTCTAGGCCGACAATCTGATATTCATTAGTGATCGACGTCTTGCTGTCATTGTATGTTATATATGACTACTACTGAGTGAAAGCGATCTTTAAGAACAAACTAAGCGATTTTTAAGAACGAACAAAATGATCTTTAAGAACAAAACAAATGATCTTTCATAGTAAACTAAATGATTTATATGAATAAACTAAGCTGTCTTTAACAGAAAACTACATGTTATTTAGTAACAAATTAAAGATCTTTAAGAACAAACTTAATGATCCTAAAGAAAAAACTATTGATCTTTAAGAACTAATCTAATCGATCCTAAGGAAGAAAAATAAATTATGTTTTAGAACAAACTAAGTGATCTTTATGAAAAAACAAAGCCATCTTCAACAACAAAACAAGCGCTCTTTAAGAACAAACTAAACGATCTTTAATAATAAACTAAAATGCCTTTAAAAACAAACTAATGATCACTTAGAACTGAATGCTCTTTTTAAGAACAACTAAGCGATATTTAAGAAATAATGAACGATCTTTAACAACAAACTAAGCGATCTTTAAAAAGAAACCAGGCGATGTTAAAAAACAAACTAACCGATCTTTAAGAACAAATAAAGCTATCTTTAAAAACAAATTAGGCCATCTTTGAGAACCATGATCAGTACAACAATTTTAAGAGACCCGGTTTAAAGAAATAATTTTCACCACCAATGGGGTTGAGGGAGGTAGTCTCCGAAAAAAATAATTACGCCACTAGGAAGGAAAGACTAGTGCTTTGTCACTAGGTTAAATATTTATACAGTGATATCTTGCAAGCTATTAATGAAAACACAGATCATTAGTGTGACGAAAACAGCGAAACATTGTGGTGATATTTTTATAGCCTTAAAAACGTATATTTAGGTGGCTATTTGCTCTTTTAGAGGCACAATAATTATTGTAGGTATATGTTCTATTTTGTAATTATACTATAAGGGCAAACGGCACTCAAGAGTCTAATTTGCATTAATTTAGCCCCCCCCCCCCCCATTTTTTGACAAAATTTCTCCTCCCATACTAATTTTAAAATTTTTTAAAGCAATTTAAATTACTTTTATATTAAAATTATTATACTATAAGGGCAAACGGCACTCAAGAGTCTAATTTGCATTAATTTAGCCCCCCCACCCCCCGATTTTTGACAAAATTTCTCCTACCATACTAATTTTAAAATTTTGTAAAGCAATTTAAATTACTTTTATATTAAAATAGTAAGATCCAAAGTATTTATTAGAACAAGGGTCTCAAACTCAAAAAACCAGGGGGGGGGGGGCTGCAGGAGGTAGAGTCTGAGTGAGGCTGGGTCGCATCAAGTATTCCACACAAAAAAGCGATTACAAATTCATTAAAGTACAACTGTTACAATCTGCTCAACTTTATAAATAACAAATAAATTATTAAGGGTTCTCAAGAACTAGGATTAAATTTCTTTTACCTACTCACTGTTGCCAGAGACCTGGCTTGAGTGAGGAAGCGACTGAGACCCTCAGTATAGCTTGAAGAGCCTCATCAGTAAGTTTGGCCCTGAACTTTGACTTGTTCAAGTGCACAGTAGAAAAGAGCTTTTCACTCCCAAAAATTCGTATGATCCGCTTGAACAACCTAAAAATGTCAGGGAAGGTGGAGGACAAAAAAATAAAATGTCCATGCTTGTCTTTTTTTCCATTCAGCTCCCCGCGCGGGGCATGTTGCACATTAGAAGACATATGGTCAGCATAAAGCTGATGAGTAGCTGTCTGTGTTTTTAAGTCTGAAAAATGTGATCAAATTCATTCTGTAACTTTCAATGGCATCATTATACTTAATACTAAGTTACTACTGAATGGCGTGCCCGAATTCATGAGTACTTTGGATATTGGGAAATGGAAGAGGTTTCTCTAAGAACCATACTCCAAGTTTTGTGCAGAATGCTCTGAAATTGACAAGTTACCCCTGGTCTTGTAACTTCTTGTTGAGTACTTTCAGCTCCTGTGTAATATCAACAAGAAAAACAAAGTCCGTCGCGGATAGTAACATTATAGATATGAGAATGGGGAAAATGCACACAACTTTGCGGCCATGTAGTGGGCCGCAAAATATCGTCTTGTGGGTCACAAATGCCTCGCGGGCCGCGAGTTTGAGACCCCTATAATTAGATGTTTATTTATTAATATTCACGATTATCTAATTTTTATAAAAAGAATGTAAATATTGATACTTTCCCCCATCATATTCGATGTATGCAGAATTTGTGCGGGAATGAATTTCAAAATATATAAATATTTCATATTCGGTTTTGGCTCCGGCTTCGGTTTTGGCCGAAAGTCATTTATTAACTTTCGGCCTATCTTCGGTTTAGGCCCAAAGTCATTTTTAAATTTAGGCCTATTTTAGGTTTCGGCTGAAAGTCATTTTTAAACTTTCGGCTTATTTTCGGTTTCGGCCGAAATCAGAAAATCACTTTCGGTCGGTCTCTACTTCACAGTCATTTTAAAAAAATATGCACAACTGATAAGACGTTGCGTTACGGACCACTCTTCATAAAAATCTATTAATTAAAGGGATGTCACATATCGTGTCCTTAACTCCGAGTCAATAACGTGAGTAAATAAAGATTCATGCATGGCCAAAGAAGAGGTCATTAGATTAATGAATACGAAGCATATCCTTACTTGATTTGTTTCAATACGATTTATATTTTTAAAAATCATAATTAAAAAACGAAACAATTGTTATATCTATGAAAGTGCTCAGTGTACTTATCAATCCAAATCTTACTAATACGAGAGAAATTGAGGAAGCCGTAAACTAAATACTATCTTGAGGAAATCACAATATGTATATTTTTTTAATATATATAATATATTTAATTCCATTAAATGACAATACGATATTTCACACAACATAATGTCAATATTTTATTTTATTTTGTAACACAATACTACACACATCATGATCTTTCAAAATTGACCATTATATGAAACCAGTTATCACATACATCATGATACATGTTACTTGTAAATAAGAGTATAAACATTACTAAAATAACATGTTATGTGATTATGTCATGATTGGTGTCAATAAAAAATGTGTTAGGAGAGCGTCTCCGTGCACCCTAACACAACTACACCTCTGCTTGACATCAAAGCTGCAGGAAAAAGCCATATGGTGAATGCTAGGAATTTCCGATACAATGTTCTTAAATAATTTATTGTTCTTTGAATGAAACAGACTAGATGATAACGTGGCAGCGAATGTTGACGACTCAGTTGCTAGGAGACGGAAACAGCAAGCGGTGAGTCGCGTATCCCATCACAGTTGTTCTGCTTACTTAAGGTTTGCTGGCAGCAGCTGGGCAAGTTTCAAGCACTCTCGCATGACAGTGTTGAATTTGACATTTAAAGGTAAGAGAAAAATTGGTGAGTTATTTTTTTTTCTAATAAACATTTAAAAAATGATATAAATAGTATTAAAAAAATAAAAAGTATAGTTTTAAAATATAAAATACAAATTAAGTTTACCGCTTTTAAAATAAAATTAATCATATTTACTAAATTTTTCTCTTGTTTCGTAATAAAGAGATGAGTAGGCCAAAATATTAAAAGAAAATATAATTATACATAGACATTAATAATTTAAATTATCAATAATTCGCTCCTTTAACTAGAACTGATTGGAATTGATATAATGTATTGATTTATACATTTAAAAAAAAATAATTTAATAATTTAATTTCTTGAATCAATGCAAAATCAACTTTATACTTTTTAGTTACGTAATTAATTTTAAGCAAAAAAGCATAAAATCTAAATATAGATGCACGTACGTTTGTTAAGGATTTCCCCATAATTAATTGAGATTAGCGATAAATGATTACAGGTTTGATTGCAATATTTGATGAAAGTAGGACACTGTTTTCAAGACGTCAAAACATGTTACTGGAGATGTTGTGGCATTTCTTAAGCAATTTTTATTTACACTTCAATAATCTTATGAATAAAATTGTGAAATAATTAACTATATCTATTATTATTCGGAAATAATATTAATGTAATGGTTAGTTAAATTCTTTTAATTTAATGATTCAATATCAAAATAAGTTGTTGTTTTTTTAATATCTTCATTTCTATATAATCAATATCTTGCTTTTTGAACACATTTTTTTATATATATTTTTTTATATTGATACCTAGGTATTTGTCTATAAGTAACTGATAGACTTAACAATGGATTTTTAATTGTAAAATAGGCTTCTTTCTTCAAGTATGGTCAATTTTGTTTTGTTTTTTTACTACTCCCTATGAACCACGGCAATCACATCCCTTGTGTAGCTAGGAGTGAATACAAAACCATTTTCAGCAACATTAGCGTTCTGCCATGTAACTTATTATGAAGATAATATTTAAACAAAAAATCATATGTTTATTTTCCCCTGTAAATGAACATTTTAGTCAAGTAATAAGCAATTACTTAATTGTTTTGACACTTTTAAACGAAACAAGAGATGACAGACTGATTGTTCATTATTGTTCAATGAACTGGTATAGGGGCCAGACAAATTTCGTCGTTGTCTTGATACAGGCTGCTCAAAACAATACTCCATATTTTGTTACAAAGTTGATACTCTTTATTAAACTTATATTCATCAAAGGTATTCAGAATTTATAATAATTGAAAAAAATAATAATAAATAATAAGCAACTTGTAAAAACAGCTTAGGCCCAGTTATGATTTCATATGTAGTAATAAAATGCTTTGAGAAACTTATCCTCCGACAAATTGTAAATGATATACAACATACTATATGGACCCAGACCAATTTGCTTATGAACAAGCTAGAAGGACCTATGATGGCACCTTACCATTGCATTGTTAGAAAAACTTTACTATCACGTAAACAGTCCTGGAAATATGCAAGTTTTCTTTTCTTAGTATTTTCATTTGCAACTAATACTATCTGACAACACAATATTTAAAAAAAAATCGTTAAATGTATAGTCAAACATACAAGCAAGGATTCTAAAATTTTAACGTATCACAAGTTTAATTAACTAGAGAAATGTGTAATATAAGATAATATTCGTTATTGGTCCAAAACTATTTTTTTTTATTAATTATTAATACATTATACGAGTTCCTTTTCAACACACATAAATATTTTTCAAATATTTAAAAAAAATATAATAATTTTAATTTAAACAAAAGACTTAAGCGCTTCATTAGCGCATAGATCAGCCATCATATACGATAAAACTTCATTCCTTTAATCATAATAGATAATATTAACTTCTTTTGTGATTATTTAGATTCAGTAAACCTCTGAGGTGGATGCTACTAAAGTTCTGACGCATTAACATTGATAAGCAAAATGATTTTTTTTTAAAATTTAAAACATTTTGTGAAGGCACACCGATTTAAATATCTCTCTGCACCCCCCTCTTTTTTTTTTACCGCACAGTTCAGTGTTGAGTCTTATTTATTATATGTGAACACTTTATGTATTAATAAAACACATGGTATTCCCTGCCTTGTAAGAAACAGTTACTCAATCTGTTATTGAATATAGAAAAAGTAACTGAAAAGAAAGTACAATTGTAAACATTGTAGAGAAAATAATCCGTATTTTTTGTGTTTTAATTATATTAAAAATTATGAATGTGTGCATAAATGTTTATACTTTAGTCTCATGTATTATGTTTTTTTTTTAATGTGTATTTAGTGACAAATCATGGAGTTATTTGGGAGAGGCACGCTTAAGGTACGGACCAAGTTTATATTATTGTTATTATTTTATTTTTCATAATGCCAATGTTATTTTTAATGGATAGGAAAAAATGCAACACATCCATTATTTAAAAAGAAAGATACTAATTTTAGAAATTGAAAGAATTGACTCTGATTTTTCTCCCAAATTGCGAAAAAAAAATTATCGTCAAAATATAAAAATATAAACAGGGTTCTTCATTTGTTTTATATATTGTTTTAATTTACTAGAAATTTATATAAAAATGTAAACATTTTTGCTCTTCGATTTAAATTACAATCAATTATTTGATACATTACAATTTTAAATCTCCTGGTTATCATTTTTTTTGTTAAACAGAGACAACACGAAGAAAATTCAGATTTGGATTCAAAAATAAAAAAGCGAATAGTATACTCTGATGGTATAACAAAAGGTATATTATGCATAAACAGTACATTAAAAATTGATTAAAGTTTGATATATTACAATAAGTATATTAATAATAGTATGTTAATAAAAACTATTGGTCCTGTTTTTTCTGTCATTGATATAAGTGGTCAGAAAAATCTGTTTACGTCATACGTAATTATTGGCCAGGAGTACTCATCATCCTCAGTTACTTTTGAAGCAAATGATTTTAAAAAGAAGACATAAAATAAAGGTAGATAAACTTAACTTATGTTTATTTAACACAATTTTGTTTTGTTTCAATGGCATATAAGGAATGGAAAGTTTATTTGAGCATCTAGAGAAATAGTGCTAACATTTAAAAAGAATATAGTTTACTATTTTCACACCTGGAAACATGTGTCGCAAGATTTAATCTGATATTGGTCAGCACGAATTGACAGAAATGTGATAAATTCATATTAAAAAGTTAAGTAGTATTAAAATTATAAAAAAATTTTTTTTAAAGAATACTAATTTAGTAACAACGTATTTTTATAATATATTACGAATTTTAGAAACTTCAAATGATGGTGTAAGTGAATTCCAGGAAGACAAAATCTCAAAAGACGATGAATTCAAGTTTATTATAAGCGAAGGTAGGCCTAATACTCATTTTCAAAATACAATGTATCATATTTGATTTCAAAATGATTGTTTTGTTGTTGTTTTGTCATATGCCTACATTCATTAACTATTCCCAGATACCATATTACTCCATAAGAAATAAAATGTCAAATGTCAAAGATTATCATTCTAATTTGTATGGTAATTTATTCATCAATGCTAACAAAGTGTATCCTCATTAATAAGTTTAAACTGCAAAAAATTGCGTTGCCGAATTTCAGCCTAATGTCATGCTGTTTGGCTAAGATTAAAACAGAAGATGCTTTCCCTTCAGCTGTTTGAGTTGCTCCTGATATCTCAGGTTTGTGTCTGGCAACATCCGGGAAAATAGCTGGACTAATGACAGACTTGAAAGGGCAGAGACCCGCAAGGGTGCACTTTGAATGTATAACCTTTGTAAGGCAGTACGTCTGGCGGCTCCCCCCAAAAAATATTTTTCTCTTCAAAAACTATTTGATGTAAGATGGACTAAAGGGAATTATAACATTTTAATATAAACATTCTTAACAGTCCATTTGTTAGCCAAATTATTTCCAACACGCATTTATCTCTTTCTTTGAATCACTTACATTAATTTCCATTATTGGCAAAGTCTATTTAAATGAAACAACACCATGTCTTTAATTTAGTTTTATTACTTTAATGTAATTTACGCTGAGCGGAGAAAATGAGAGATTTTTAATGGTGGATCTAATGGCCGCATTTCAAAAAATGTCTCCTTGTTTAACATTAGGAAAGTTTACATTGCGCTCTCGTAATATAGGAAAAATGACGAAGCTATTAGTTTAAACAACATTAAGTCTAACTGTGGCTTTCCACGATTTAATTTCAGAAACACACGAGACCCAAATAGCTGAAGACGTTGAAGCAAATCTACACAAACATTACAGCGATTGTACAAAAAACTCTGGTCATAAAGATTTTATACCTTTTCTTGATTTCAACATCTGTCACATACCCTTTCCTTACTGTGAAAACGACACTTACGAGCTCATTAAAGTAACAGGTGACCTTACTGTAAGACTTGTCGTGACAATGACGAGTACAGAGAGACCTAAATATTTCCCTATAAAAAATAAATCATCTGATCCTGAAAATAAAATGTATCCATTCTATCCGCATCGAGGAAAAAAATTGGTTAGGAAAGGTACAGGAACAGTTACCGATGTCACAATTAACTGTATTGATGGATATTTTTTTGGTAGAAGAAAATGTTTTTGTAAAGATTGTAGCCAATCGGCCACACCAAAATTAGTGTGCGGGAAGGTTACAATTAAAACAGCCACTCATGTTGTTTTCGATGACATAGAGGCGAGACATACAGAATGTAGGTTTTTCTTTGATAGAGAAGATAGTCCTTTGATGACACTTAAAGGCTCTAAAATTGAGAGGGTAAATGTATATGAAGATTGTTGTTATTTTGAATGTGAGTCATGTGACATGGATTTACTAAATTCGTTGAAACTGATGCTTGGAATCTGGCAAAATTTACGCCATAAAGTTAGTGATGATTACAATGAATTGTTGGATCCTATTAATTTTATTGTCTCCCATCCCCATGGTGGTCCCAAAATGGTGACAATGGGAGAAATTGAAAGATGGCACATGTTTGAGGAGTCAGATGATGATGATGTACCAGATAATTATCATGATTATGATGATCAAGAATGGAACAAGACAAAGTCCCTGTACAAAACACCCACATGCCCTGGCAGTAGTGGAGCCTGTATCACTTCTCTTAGAGGCAGCTTCCATGTTCACAGTGGATTTAACCATGAGGAGAATTTAAACTTTAGTAGTATTGAAATGGAAAGTTTCAATGGAGAGCTTAAATATAGCTCAGACAATGACGATTAAAGCATACTATTCATGTGAACGTGTAAGGTGAGACGAAGAGATTAAAACCTTGGACTAGCCGATGTAAGCAGAGATCGTGATAAAAAAATAAAGATTTCTGACAATGATATTATTAACTAAAGTGACGAAAGGACCTTCTCTATTCGGGTTCCCAAAAGTAAATGAATGCCTATAGGACCAAGTTTGTCAACGTAACAGTTCATTCTTTACAATTCCCACTTAGTATGCTTTTCTAATATAAAGTGTTTCGTACTATTTCCTAAACTTATCCTGGCTTCAGGATTCTACAAAATTCATCATTTGACATAACTGCAATGATGTTGTGTTGTTTTTTTTGTTGTTTTTTTTTTTTGGGACGATGCAGTTGTAAACTTGTATTATCAGTTAGCTGTGTTGTTTAAAGCTTACTTAAAGGCTCGTTAAAAAAAAAAAATATTCATTACTTATTCAATTTTCCAATTAAAATTGAAATATTGTTTGGAAGTTGTTGCTTTTTCCTTCCTTTATTAATAATGTCAATAATAAAAATATCTTACTTTACTTTATGTTTGCTGTAATCTTGTGTATTACAACTTTTTTTAAAAATTGCAACTCTGTGCTACGTCTGCTTCCATGACCTGGCACCGTCCTATCTCAAAGCGCTCATGACGCCTTATGTACTCACCAGACAACTCCGCTCATCCGATAGTGCCAAACTATCGATAGGACGTGTTCACCTTGAGACTTACGGAAAGCGCTCTTTCGCATTTGCTAGCCCAACCATTCGGAAAACATTCCCTGACGCTCTCAGAAACAGCCAGACACTGGAGCCTTTCAAAACCGAGTTGAAAACACGTCTATTTCGCAAACACCTGCTGGGGGTGATGTTGTCTACCATCTTTTCTAGCTTGCTTTATCACCTAGATGTATATTGGCTTGTGTTATTTATGTTTATAAGGGATGACAAACTTTGAATGAGTATGGAAGTTCATAGTCTTTGTGATGTTTCGTTTTGTATTTCAATGGGGTAAAATATAGATTGTTTAATTTCTCTTTTAATATGGTTGACTTTGTACCGCACTTCAAGTCTTTGGGGACGAAGCATGATTTTCAAATAAACTTTCTTATTGTATATATATAAAAGTTTGCATGTGTGTGTATACTATGAAAAATTCTTATATTATTTTATAATAAAAATAAAAAAATGATTGTTTTTAATTTTTTTTATTTTTTTTCCAGTATAGCCTAGTATAGCTAATAGTTGGTCTATGTTTTTACTTCATCATAGATTTATTTTGAGCCACCACCAAATTTCTTCATTGAAATGGCTTTGACATTGATGCCATCGAGTCAATGTGATGTGTCACATCTTGCCAAAACTCTCTTTATTGGGAGAAATGTAGTTTCCTTTCGACAATTTTCTTTGTATTCACAAAAATGCAATTATTTCACTTAATCTATAGAATATCTGTATTGTCATATATATATATATATATATATATTATAAAATGCTAGAGACAGAGTGATCGAGAGCAGAGAGAGAAAGAGAGAGAGAGAGAGAGAGAGAAAGAGAGAGAGAGAGAGAGAGAGAGAGAGAGACAGAGAGTTTAAGAGAGAAATGCAAAGATTTCGCTTTACAAGACATTATATAATTATGTGTCTGTAAAATAATACTTATATTTTTAAGAAGTGTAACTTATTCGCTGGCTTTCCTGTAATTTAATACAGATTTGTGTGTTTATGCATTCGAATTAAATTAATAAGTTCAGTATCATTAACATTGATTTCGTTTCTTTTCACATTGTTTTCACGGTTGTTGTTACGTTTAATTTCTTCTATCTGCCACATCTTTGAACAGATCACAGTTTCAAAACATATGGGACTTTACGGTTTATGGATTTGTTCTGAAAACAAACAAAAAATTATTTAAACAATTTAAAAAATTAAAATACCAATTGAAAATAATTATTATTTAATCATTATTTTGATGGGATTTGCATAATACCTGCATTAATCACGACCTATGTCAGTAATCTGGAGTGAGTCTAGAAGGAAAGAGATGAAAAGTGTCACTTAAAAAAAAAATGTACATCTCATAAAATGACTAATATTACTAGGTACACGTATTACATAAGTGACGTGAAAACGTACGCAAGTTTTTAAGTAGTTCAACTGTAGATGATGACTTTTAAGGATAACAATTGAGCCTAGGAAGAAACATTTGGAGAAGATGTGGTCCCTATAATTGACTGGTCGGCCATCACACATGGCATAGAATACATCAAAAATGGGTTCGGCTACTTCTCACAGCTTTGAAAAGTATTGCTATTTGATAATGTGGATTTGAATCTTACTGTTGTGATGGGAACACACCAAATGCCAGTGAGGCAGTTGAATCTCTTTTGCAGGGTAGTTAAGAAAACAATATAGTTGTTTTAAACATGTTGTTTAGTTTGAAAACTGTCTCAGGTAAATATTACAGCTCAAAAATTCTTTCAAAATGTACATTATAGATACAAATACTTTCGATGAAATTAAATTGGTGTGCATAACATTAGCTTAAAAATATTGTGTGCTTTGAGTTACGTGTAAGGAAATTCCTGTTCTATATTTTTTTTAAGAAATTTCCCTTAAGGGATTTCCCTATATTATTTTAGATTATAATTTTATGTTATTGTTTTTAGCGTTGAAAATTGACGTAATTTTTAAGGTTTTAAACATAATCTAGTTTATTTCTTTTGCTATTCAAAGCAAAAGTTTTTTCAAAATAACAGTCTGTAACTATTGGTAAGTTCTATTGGAATAATTTATATTTTACTAAAGCTATGTATAAAACCTGATAAATGCTATATACATTAAACTGATAATCAAATATATTATTAGCCTCTTACTATTAAGTTTATTGGTATTATAATTTATTTATACTACCAATAAACTTAATTTAACATATCCTAATTTATTTATATTATGTTAAATTATTATTAAATAAATATATCTCTTTGTCTGCTATATCTGATTCAAACAAAATAGCTGTGGTTTTGTTGTTTTTTATTTTGCTGTGCATGCTTTATTAATATTTTTTTCAATATAAAGATCAAAATAAGTCATAACTAGTCAAATTGCATTCTCACCACTCTGGTCCCCATTCCCCTATTCTTAAAAGTAAAATGCAAACTTTACAGGAAAAAACCCCAGAAGATTCGTAGTATCCACATTGTGTGTTGATTTCTGTAATTTCTATTTAAAGCAGTTGAAATATATTTAAAACAACATTCCATGTTTCTGCTAATGTTATGCACACAAATTTAATTTCATCGAAAGTATTTGTATCTATATTGTATATGTACTTCAATATGTGTTTGTGGATTTGTATGTTTTTGGCATTGTTAGGTGGTTATAGACTCAAACACTGTGGACCTAAAGAGCTTAGAGTGTTCAAATATTTTCTTTTTTTCGCTAGCATCAGAAAGATTAGATCAACGTATTTTCAGTGGACGTCTGTGGCGGAAATTCGTATTTTTCTCGTATATGAGCGCTAAATATCAAAATGTGCCAAACCTTGCTTTGCAACTAAGTTGGTCAATAAATGTTTTATGTTTTAATGTCCTTCCAGTGCGCGGCGCATAAGACAGATTTACTCATTACATGAGAACACTGCGTTGATTGTTCATTTATTTTGATATTTTAACGTTGCCAAACGTATCATTATTGAATAATTATTCTTTGGGAAAGGCGGGCAAAGAAACCCTAGTGGTAGCAAATAAAAAGTAACATTTACCACACAATAAATAATTTATGAAATAATACTTTTTAAAGAAGATTCAATAAAACAAATTGTGCTGCCTAATCGCTGCCTCTAAATATCCACATAGTCAATTGGTTACAAACATGTATTCTGGCTAGATGAACGCTTTTTTTTATACTGCTGATTCACAGAGGGAAGTTGATCCATTCATTGAAAACCATTCTGAAATGTCCAGTTTCTATGCTTGAAGATTCCTGTCAGGGAAGTTTTTTTCGCGTATTTAAATTGCAACTGACTTAATCCCCCATAAGAAATAATTTTAATTATATACAACTGCTTAATTACCTCACTGGATGAATAATTGTTAATATAATTAAAATTTAATAAACTATGTCATTTAAAATAATATTTTTTGAACTCCATTAACTTTTTTTGAAAATATCTGACGGAAAACCAAATTTGATTCATAGCCAAATGTATCGTTTGGTGTTTGGATCGCCAACCCCAGGCTTTGACAAACTGAGAGAGACTTATCATTGACACCGTGCAAAGCCATTGCCTCATGATTCTAACTTTAGTGATAATGTCTTTAGCTGTAAAATAAATAAAAAAATACTACGAACATTTTTATCGCGTCATAACTTATTGTTTAACCATTTCTACAATGTAAATTAACGAATGATAATAAAGTCGTGATATATAATATTCTTTAAACGTACAAGAACGTTATTTAAATTATTTCAATGAATAAGCTGACAATGACGTTGAAAAGAATTTTTTTTAAAAAGCACGATTTTTGACAGCGTGGATATATTCCACTAGAATTTAGGGTAAAATAAATGTTACTTTAAGTCCTGGGTACGGATTATACACGGAAGCGTCTGTCAGCAATAGTTAATATAACGATGAATAGTTTCCGGATATTTAGGTGCGACAAATTCGCCGACTGAGGGCGCCCGTATCTTAATGTAGAGAAAGTACTTTAAATAACACCACTTCACGTGGCATTGGCATTGACATATTGACATTACAATAGTTTATTTTAAATTTTGTAATGGAGTAAAGAGATTGATCATTTGTATTTGTTCTTTATTGCCTATTGTATGATTAACCTTATTATTGAACAAGATTATTAGATCGTATCATACGAACACATGGCATTTCAGTTTGTTTTTTGTTTTTTTGCTGAAACAAAACATGTTTGGGCTTGCATTATATAAGTGAATTGTTAGAGACTTTAATCAGGTTGGAAATGGAAATTAGTTAAACAGTATTGAATAACATAAAGTAAAAAATGTAACCTAACAACGAACGCATCTTCAAGAAGCATTCAACAGCACGCCAACGACGTTAAAATTATAATTAACTAAAATAACATTTAGATGTAATGTAGTATCCTAGAGGACATCATAATGAATGTGTTAGACTATAACCAGGTGAGAGATTAAATAGTGTAAAAACGCGGAAAGAAGACAGGAACCGGAAGTCCACTTCCATTGGTCATAACGAGTAGAGTGCACAGGGAACGTTTAACAGGACCATGAGATCATGACGTGAATAGTGTATCTGATCTAGCAACTTTAAAGTTTATCATTAATGAAGAACTTTGATATGGTGAAAAATAATCACAACCTATGAAACGAACTTTCCGTCTTGGCCACCCAACTCGCCACCTGTGCCACCAAACTCTACACATGGGCCATCAGATTATCCACCTGGGCCACTCATAAAAAAAAAATTGCTTTACAGCTTTAATGTTTATTTCAGAAATGTTGATAGGTTCCATAACAAGTTTCAATTACTTTCAAAAATATGTTGTAATTTCAACCCTGACATTCTTCCTCATTCGAATTACGATTCTTAACAATGGTATACCTAAAGCGATGTAAAAGTATTAATTTTCATTTAACTATTTATCTATATGACTTAGATGTGTTTTTTAAAACAATACAAGCATAAGATGTAAGTTAACATGTATATGTCACACTCTGATGAGGCTGGGCCACCATTTAAAAAAAATGATAAGACTTATAATGTTCGCTGTCCCCTTTAAGTAATAACTTGTGTACTTTATGCATAAGTAATAATAGCTCATCTACAGATATTTAAAATGATCTCCTTCACTAATAAATGATACGACACCTTATAGTGTTCAATTGAGACAATCCGAGTGTATTAACTTTTACATAGATACACTCTTGCGTGATTGATCGCATATAAATTATTTTTTTAAACTTGTTCACACTGTTATTTTAATTCCAGCTGAAAGTCTTTGCTCCTTAAAAATGGACAACGTTGCTTGCTGTGGTAAGATATCATCCCAACAAATTTTTACATAAATGTTTATATCGTATTATCGGATATGGATGGAGAAATGAAAGATAACGTATATCTTTTGTATTCTGCATTCTTAAAATCATAATATATATTCTCCAGCAAAAAATTCCAAAGAATATAATTAAATTGATTAAATAGCTTAATTATGTTATTATATTCATTAAACTCAATTAACATCATTTCAAAGAGAGGAATAATTAATCTATATACATTTTTGATTTGTAAATACAAGACGAAGTAAAATATTCAAGAATACCTAAAATATATTTACAAGATGTAATTGATACAATAATCTCTACTTTCAATTACAGAAGCAGATGATGATGGAATAGACATAAATGTTGTTTTACCGAACCCTGGGGTGCCTGGCTCAAAATTAAATCAGATTCGAATCCAGCTGACTGACGTCAATGGAGACGACCATCTGGTCAAAAAAGTGAGATTATACAATGTGGTGTGCATACATCGTGTGTGCAGTGGGGGACTTGGGAGTCCTATGAGCCAGGGCAATCATAGTTAATCAGAGAATTAATATGTAAGTTTAATTAAATGTAGAATTGGCTCAGGCTGAGAAAAATTAACGTACCCTGGGAGACCACTTGAATTTCTCCGGGCCAGTCAACACCTGGAGTGTATGATTTGTATCCAATTATAGCTCCGTTTTGTCTACACTTGTTTTCACTTTGAGCAAACACACACACACACAAATGCAATAGATAGTTCGGATCCCCGAACGTCACACAGATGTATCCACATAACTCAATATGCAATCAAGTCAAACACTAACTACACAAGTTTCAGAATTCACATAAGCACTTTATTTTTTATTTCTTTGTCATTACCACGTCGTCTAAACAAAAATTGTGACTATAAATCATGAATTTTTATACCAATGCCTTTAGTAGTACTCATGTTACAAACACCATAGGTCACAAACATTTTATTTCCACAGATAAAAGAGCAAATCTTTAGGAAATTCAACATAAAAGAATTGCCAGATAAGTACAAGATGCTGGGCAACACATCTTGGCACCAGGCCATTATGCAAGATAATGTGAAAATAACTCAATTTATGGAGTACCTCACCAGTGGATTTTTCACATTTGAACCTATATAAGAGAAATATAATTATGTGTCGAGGGCTATGTTTGTTTTTCCTAACATGTATGACGTTGTTCGTCAAAGAACATCTGAATTGGTCATTAGTGGTAACATATACAAACAAATCAACAATAGACTTACCTGACGTGCTAGACAACCAGAGATTTTAAGAACAAAAAATTAATATACCAAATTGCTCTTCTAAACATATAGGTGAAAAAAAATTACTTATTTTTATATAAATTTATTTTTCTAATTAGCGAAAAAGTAATATTTAAGCCTAAGCGATCTTAAGCAACAACACAATTAAATTAATTTGATTTCAAAAAATAAATACTTTCGTTTAAATTAAAATGTATATGGGCTACAATCAGGGCCGCGCCAGAGTATTAGGCACCCTAGGCGAACTTGTCGCGCTGCGCCCCCCCCCCGCCCACGGCAACTAATTATTCAATTAATAGTGCCGCCCCCCTAAAAATTTGACACCCTAGGTGGCCGCCTAGTTCGCCTAATGGTTAAACCGGGCCTGGCTACAATACTTCTGACTACTGGTGTAAGGCTTGGATAGTTATATTTATGTTGATCCTTTCATTCTTTTTAACGCATAAGGAGGATATAGATAAATGACGTTAATTTAATTTGAAATTATATAAATGTATTTATTGTTCTGAGGAAAGCATTAGCCGAACGTCTGCATTTATAATTTGTGTAACTATTTATAAAAAATAACGTATGTTGTTGTTGTTTCTTTGACACACAACGGTTGTGCCTGATTCATCTACAACGTATTAAGATCAAACGAATGCCACTAAGACCAGGAAGTTTGGAAATACTCATATAGACCATATTTTTTAAAGATTTTGTTTTAATATGTTCAAGTTTGTTAAAATGCAATTCAAAATAAAGTCAATTTAAAAAAAAAAATATGTTACTCAATCTCTTATTTTATTATTTGATAAATACTTTATGGTAAATTGTCTTAATTTCTAAAAAAAAAAAATCTAATAAAATGGTCATTTTAAAATATATTAAACAATCTGATATACAGAAATAACTGTTACATCTGTTGCTCTTGATATGTTGCTTTGACTCACGTTGTTGTATTAACTATTTAAATTAAATAACAAAAAAAAATAATTACATTTTAATGAACTATTTTCATATACACTAGGTTCAAAATTTAAACAAGTCAGTTAAGACATAAAAATTAACATTTTACTCTAACGCGAATAAGGAGCTTTAGTGATATATAATATGTTACTCTAACTCCAAGCCACAAAATTAGTTTCTTCTACTTAATCACATATTATCCTTTAAATACGTTAAATTGCACTCAATTGTATTATATTGAAAGTTTAACTGTTGGCATTTTCATATGTCTGACAATCAGCTCACCTAAAAGCTCATGCTCTGATCTAACGGACTTCAGACGAAATCAAGCTTAGGTTCGTGCTATCGTATCACCAACTTCATGTTTTTTTTAAAATAATCCGAATACAATTAATTTACTTTATCCTCGTTCTGAAAGACACTTGTCAATTGCGTAGCTCTCTATTTTTATTTATTTATTTGTTTAATTTATTAAACTCTTTATTCAGAATACAATCTATTGCTGTTATATTGGTCATTAAAACAGAAAAGTTCGTTTTGAGAACTTAATTACAATATGAAAATAGTGACAAAAATTAACGTAATAGATACCGGGTACGCTGAATGTTGAGTTAATTAGTTGACATAATGTTTCAGATTAAAAAAAAACACCATGGAAAGCTACATTGTACATTTTTCTCACAATATTTTATGACGAACTCTTACTTTTATTGTGCCACCCTGTGCACAGACGCCCTTACAAACACACACAGTCATTTGTTATCAGAGTAGATATAATTTTTTTTCCACATTCATGTTAATTAAAACTGTAGCTTAATATATATTAAAAAATAAAATGAAGTAGGAGCAACCATTTTACTTCAAAGATTCTCACTCGGGTGAACTGAACATGTGCCAGCAAAATATTAACCATGTTTCAAGTGGAAAATCCCCTCCAGCGTTTTTTGTCGTTTTTGGAAATATTTTTAAATTAATGTTTTACTTTGACAACAAAAACAGCATCATCACTATTTATATTTACAATTTTTTTAGAATGTTTGATAATGTCACATCGGAAATGTCCGTCATAAACTTCTTAAGTCTAAAAGATTTTGTACGTGAAATTCAGGGGAGGGAAAAAATTAACTGATAATGTATTTAGTTGAATATTTTTTGTCATCTTATGTCGCTTGGAGAAAACATATTTTCAATAACCAGAATCGCACAGGTTGCGCCATTATAGCTTCTGCGCATTAGTTTTCTAAATTTAGAGTTTGGGTTTCCCCTTTCTTTAAAATCACCACAGCCATTATATTTTCTTAGGCCTTAAGTTCTGTGATTCTCAAACATCTTATTCAGGCGGCTGGTCAGACACTGTTGGTACCGGACTTTAGCTTAACATGTTTAAACGAAGTTCTTTGTACACTACACATATCTTATTTGTAATATGACGATGAGGAATAAAACAATACATTTTTTGAAAAAAACACACACATTTTTCATCGGCTTAAAGTTATTCGTACCTCAGTGTAAATAATTGACCTGATATTCGCTATTTTAAAATAACTGGCAAATGCCCGATTCCATGTTTGTTAAAGCTACCATGGTACCCGTACGATTGTTGGCGGACCGAATTAAGGACCTATGGTGGGAAAGATTATGTCGGTGGATCCTAGATTGGGGACCCTTGCATAGGCCATTTGAAAAAAAGAAATCAGAAAATCCTGCCGGCATTGAATGTTTGGATCACACACAAAAGTATGGTACTCAAAGCTGTTTAATGTTTTATCTATTATTTTAAAAATGTCAGGTATCTCATCAAACTTATAGCAAAGAATTAAATAATTGAATGCAATTGAGCAATTTTTAAATATAAAATACAATATTTTTGAGTTTGAAAATAAAACGTTTATATTTAGACTTGGATTTCCCAATCTCATTTATTTTAGTATTTAAATGTCATTAGAATAAACTGTTTTTGGCTAAATGCTGATTTTCTATTGTTAAAAGTTCACGGTTTTAAAATAAATTTGTTTTGACACATATATTCAATTATAAATATAACCAAATTAAACTGAATTACTTTCATCCACTGCCGATTTCATTGGGATTGTGTGTATCAAGATTACACATCTTGTTGAGTTCATTACATTATTAATAAGACCATAATTTGTAGTGGAAAATTGATCCAATTCATGATATGCTGTTTTAGAAAACACACTATTTAAATGCATTTTAATTTTATAGTCGTTGCTTATTTGCACACATTTTTCACTTTTATAATATCCTTTAATGAATGATAAATCTTGGGCAGCAAATTGTAGCGTCTCCGTCAGTGAGTCACCTCCGCTAGAGTGTGACCTCTTTAAGGGACAATCACAACACATATCGTGGGATATTTTTAAAAAAGTAGTGGTAATTAAGAAGTTGGAGTGGCAAAGTCCTTGATATTGGCCCCCTTGATGAGTACAAATAAAAAATATTATTAAGTCTCATGCAAATATTACAAGGCTAACATAAAACTCGTATAAAAATTATAGTTATTCAATGTTAGAGTAACGTTTCAATTTAATGTATTTTCATTTTATTTGGGGCTCTAATATAAACTTCGACGAAAATTTAAACACAAACTACAATAATCTCCCTACCCTTCCACACCAAGTCGTTACATGTCAGACCATATAATCCTCCCCAAAAAGAGGGAATTTAGGGCAAGTTTATCCCAAAAGTTTTAACTTTCATTAAATATTTATCCAAAGTCAAATTGCAATAAATGAAAAAAATAGTTAGACAATAAAAGAACTAACTCAAATATGAAATTTTGAAATGAAATAATATTTATTATAAATCAATTCGAAAATAATATGTCTTGTATTGTGCTAAAGTTATTAAACCATATATTATCAAAACCTTTATACATGATAGCTACATGACATTCAAATTTCATTGTTTCAATAGCAGTTCTCAAACAAATGATACATTAATACATTGAAAATTTTTTTTAAAGCCATACAAATCGATATCTGATGTCAAACCATGTAAAGTCAACTTTTTGATTTTTTTGGTCATTATGAAGTACACAAAATATACTTTTAAAAAAATAATAATAATAAACGCATTTAAAAAAAACAAAAAAACTAAAGTAGCTTGCAAAATTATTTCTTTTACTTTATCCTTCAGATGGCTAGCACCCAACGATTTGGTAAGTATAATTACTCGAAATTATGTACACAATGATTTAATGAAAGTGCACTATATTTAGTTTTAACGAATCAACAAATGGGAAAGGATTTTTACATAACTGATTTTGTTAACAAATTATGAAATCCATTTTCTTTCAAAAAATGTTTGCTACATCTGAAGTCATTTAGAAATCAAACCAGGTTAAATTATTCCAATGAGTGGGACAACTTTTTTTTTTTTTGGAACTTAATTGGTTTCGCTCATTTCCATTTTATTAACCTGATTGCATTCTTTCTTCTTTATTACTATTTAGAGTACACAAATTGAACTATATACAAATATATTTAGTTTCAAAAGCAAAAACATAGTTATTTACAATATGTACATACAATATTAATAATACCTTGGGATTGTGCTTTTCTCTCTAGTTCTAATGATATTCCATATTATCTGTCTCTACCTCTACGTCGCGTCCCAATTTATGCATTGTCATTCGTTTAATCCCTTTGCCTTTTGATTCCATTTTAGGGATTGTCTGTTGAAGTTAATCTTGTTTTTGTATAAAGATAATATCCTATCCGCTTCCATTTTTTACTTATAATGTCTTCAGCCATTGGCCCTGGCTTGTCCTCTCTAAATAAGTCTTTGTTGCTGAATATGCTTGGCCATTTGTTTTCAAATCTTTATAAGGCAAGTGTTTGTGAATATCTCTACTTTCTACTTGGTTGTTGTTTTCCAAATTCGACTCAACAGAATAGGACTGCTTTGACATTTATGTGGAAAATTTTGACTTTGGTTTGTGGATTCAGTTCTTTTGATTTCCATATTTCCTTCAATAACTGAACAAGCCTTTTTAATTATAAACCTGACATCATTTTCGGATCCACCATTAATGTCAACGGTGCTGACCAAGTAGGAGAAGGCCGCCACCCCTTGCCTTGCATTTCCTGGTGAGGAGATATGCTTTTGGTTGGCAGAGTCAATCTTCATTTATTTGCCTTGCTTTTATTCATGTTGTGTGACGGATGTGTCTAAATGGTAGACGTTAATTTTGTATTTTCCTGCATTTGTTATGTTACTGCAGCCATTAATGAGCGAAGAATAATGATTTGTTGTTATTATGTGTTTATGTTTTCAAAGAGGCCATGCAAGACTTTGGCCATGAAATATATGTCAAGTTCCCCAACGGTCAAGTTTTATTGAAGACAATCAACATCAATGAACGCGATGGTCGTGTTCGTACAGTTGGTCAGGTTTGTGTTCAATCAAACATTCTACTTTTAGAAGTTTATAATTGACGGATCTACATTTAAATTAAAAGTTATTCTTTAATGGAAAAAACAACAACATAATATTATCACCTATAAGGTAGGTCCACATTTTTGTAAAACAGGGTCGCTTGCCCATGCTTGCCTCCTACTTTGGTTTGAGTCCAAAATGATGTTTGTTGTTTCTAAACTCAATTACAGCTAGTTTGGTAGGGTTAATTAAAACATACCAAATATCGTAGTTTTAAAATAAAATGTATATTTATTAATATGAGTAATTTATTTTCTCACAATTCGCGTGACGTCAACCGATTCATCTTTACTTGGCCAAACCATGACATCCATAAGTAATATGAAAGCGGATATGATGAGCACAAGCCTTTTCTCTTTTGTCTCTGAAAATAAATATGTTTTTTTCTTTCGTGTTCCCACCCCATTGATTTATACATCACATTCCTTTTTAAATGATTTTACAAAGATTAAAAGACAGCTTTTGGCTGAATCTGGAATTTCCAATTCACAAGACTACCTGATGGCATTAAGACAAAATGAAAACCATGTCACAGTCATGGAAGATGCCTTGCCAATCACGACCTACATTGTGAGCCAGACAAGCAGCGGGCAGCTGGAGTTTCAGCTCAAGTAATGGTTTGTCATTTTGTATCTTTGCAAACGAGTAGAATTTCCATTTTTTTTTTTTTAAATTTGTTATTTTAACTTGTAAAAGAAAAACATGAATCTAATTGAAGAAAATTACAGTTGAAAAGCATGTTGATATTGATATAAAAATAATGGCAATGAATACAGACATAATTTTATTTTTTCAAAGTTTTAACAGTTTCTTTTATAACTTTTACATATTATAATCTTGTAGAAAATACAGATCACAATATAGATATATATATATATATATATATATATATATATATTAGATAGATAGATAGATAGATAGATAGATAGATAGCTAGATAGATAGATAGATAGATAGATAGATAGATAGATAGATAGATAGATAGATAGATAGATAGATAGATAGATAGGTAGGTAGATAGATAGATAGATAGATAGATAGATAGATAGATAGATAGATAGATAGATAGATAGATAGATAGATAGATAGATAGATAGATAGATAGATAGATAGATAGATAGATAGATAGATAGATAGATAGATAGATAGATAGATAGATAGAAATAGACTGTGAAATAATCATTAAAAGTTTATATGTAATGCATCCTTCATAAGATTACATTATTATGCAAATGTATCAAAGTATTAAATTAATGGAAGCATACCATGAAGAAATTTATATAAAATAAGATTATTAGGAATAATTATAAAGCAAAAATATGTTAAGTAAATGTCTTTTTGAGTATTTAATTAAACACATGTGCGCTCAAAATTCAAATCTAAAATAGTATTCGGCGTATAAATGAATAATAAAAGGAAAGGAAACCAACAGCCAATAACTGCATTTTGTAAATAATTTTTTTTTTTAAACAACGAAATATTTTTAAAAATTAGCATTTAAAGAATTCGTTTCTAGGAGTGAAACAAGCAATTCACTCCCCACAGTTTTTTCTTGCACTTCTATTAATTATTTTGGTGTCTTAACTATAAATTTGAAGCTTGTATGGCATAAGACAATTGATATAAACATAATTAAATTCTTTTAATTATTGTATTATGGGTATTGACCATTTTCATTTTAAAACTTCATTCCAAAGCTTCCAGACAAGACGACACAACTAAAAATTAATTTTTTAGGAGTTCCTTCTTGCAGTAATTAAAAAAAAAACTATTACACAACAATAATATGCGGTCAACGAACTAAGTTTTCATTTTCAGGTGTCGTTAGTGACTCCGGAGATATGGGTTTCATCCTAGGTTTCTTCCGTGGCCTACATTGTTTAAAATTGAATTTAGAAATTATAGTTTTTTGTAAAGAACTAAAACCACAATAAAAAATGTTAAGAAAATGTTATAAAAAATGTACATGAATATTAGTTTTTGTAAGTCATTTAAAACACACAATAAATTATAATAGGATCTACTTAATATTGCATTGCGTTGTAGCAATCTTTAACTAATAAAATACACTTATAAACTGTTTTTAGATTTTTTAAATTTTTTAATCGTTACTTTCTTATTTTCAGGTTCTAATATTATATATATATATATATATATATATATATATATATATATATATATATATATATATGTATGTATATATATTGATTTTTAGGTTAAGTACAAATTAATTTGATTTAAAAGTAAAATTCTATAATAAAAAAAACAAAAAGCTTTGGTAGTAATTTTATGTATGTATATATATTGATTTTTAGGTTAAGTACAAATTAATTTGATTTAAAAGTAAAATTCTATAATAAAAAAAACAAAAAGCTTTGGTAGTAATTGTATGGACTAAAATTGATAGTAATTAAAGTTCAAAGAGAACTTGCGAAGTTGCTATGTTCAGACAGGTCTTGGCCACTAACGACATTTTCTGATATCAATGTTAATTAAGGTTCCAACATTGAGGAGAATGATTTTTTTCAGCAACTTTTGTCGTGTTTGTATAGCGGTGTAGTTCATCAGAAACGCTTACAGCACCTTCTTACGAGTCTGAGTCAGACTCCATCAACTTAATGCTCTTTGTAACAGGTTCTTACATGGTTTCATCGGCAATCTCATTGTCATCATTAGTATGAAATTGAACATCATTCAAAGTAACTGCTATATGTTGCTCAATAAGTGACAAAAATGGTTTATTCGAATCGTCTGACGATTACTTCAATTTTTTTATATTTTTTTTATCGTGGATCAAGTGTTGTAACAATATGTAATATTTCAGTACAGGTCATAACAACTACTCGTTTTATGAATTTTTTAACAGAACCTGGCTTCACTATGGCTATATGTACAGGACCATCATCATTTACAATCATGTGCTTCGTCAAAAACGATTACAGTTGCAATACACATATAAAACTATACATGCAGTTGACCGTTGCCTGACAGAAAAAAAGTATAAAACGTCGATGTATTTAGAAATCATTTTCCAATTATTACCTAACACACGTGAAACTTTTTTTACTGCGTTGTTTGCAGTGGCGTCTAGAAGGTAATTGCTCGTCTTGCCTGCTGCAGACTTTGCTGCATTGCAAAGGTCTGCAAAATCTTGCTTTGCTTTGCCCAACATTTTTATTATTCGGTTGGATTTTCATCACTGTATTTAAAGTGGGTTACAATTTTGCAACATTTACCTAACACTGTTTCAGTATCTGCAGCCTTAAATAAATGTGATATGCTCAACTGCTGTCGTTAAGCCATACACGGAATATGAAGAAAACCACTTAAATTAAAAGCTGAAATCATGCACTATTCTGTGCATTGTCTGTGACGAGAGCCTTAATTTTATTTGTTGTATCACACTCTGGGGAAAACTATGCGTATAAATCAGCAAAATTATTGGAATAATGAATTGCAATAAAATTCAAAGATTTAAGAACACCACTTTACAATTTCCAGTCACCAGTAATTCTGTGACTAGTGATACAACATGAACTTTTTTCCCCCAGAGATGTTTAAAAAATAGGACATTACACAATTGTCATTTTTTTTTTTAAAATACAATCATTCAACAATTGATCAATAGTTGGCCTGCATGGTAGGTTGTAAACTGTATTTTAAGTGTTTTGCTTAATACTTGCTTAAGTTTGTCAAATTCTACTGTTGATATTGGTCTTTTACTAATAGCCATTTAACTTGCAAGTGATATTGTAATGTCACGCTGAACATGTATTCAGATTGATTAAAAAACTGACTCAGATAAGTATGCTTATAAGTAGATGACTATGCCACTACCAACTTACTAGATGAAGCTGAATTTCAAAACTAAATTTTCTGATACGGGTTAACATGTTTGTTTTGACAATGATAAGTAAAACATATGTTCGTTTCATGATATGCGAATGACTTATTCCAATAGATGCAACAAACGTTGTCAAAATGTTCAATATTATGGACAAGCGACAACTTAATCCAAAATATTCACGAAAAAGCACTGATATAGTTTGATATATATAAGATATCGATCGCATTCTGCCACCATATTATATTGCTTACTTTCATTATTACCTCCTGACTTCTAGTAAACTTTTTAGTTTTGGGCGGACAATTTAGAATTTGATAAATCGTTAATCCGAAATGTTATCGTGGAAAATACACGATTAATCAATTAATTAATCTTAAATCGTATATATATATTTATTTTATACCAACTAGACAAAGATAGAAAATTACCGTTCTTCACTTTGTTTCATTTCAACTTTGTAGTTCCAGCTTGAAAACCACTTTTTCGAAGCAAGATAAATAGCTTTCTGTATATGTTCTTGTAAAGATCGGCTGTAAACTCTGATGACAACTTCCTTATAGGTTACAGGACCTAAAATTCTGCTGATCTGTATTAATTTATTAAATTGATATTAATCAAATTGAAATATGTTCACTAATGCAAACTTTAATGAAAAAATAAAATAAATCAAATATCATTTTGTTGTCTTTCTACACAAAGCAGTTACGATCACGTAAAAGTAGGTTACCTCTTTTTTTGTAAGCAACTTAGCCTCAGTAGGATTGTTCTTTGTATAAACCTTCAATTTTTCTACAGGGTCTTCTTCTTTCATTCCAAAATCAAAATATGCTGTCTGATGTGATATAAAAAGAAATAGAAAAAAAAATAATAAACATCATTAATATATGTTTAAATAAAGATATTTATGTATGTCTGTATGTATGTCTGTCTATCTGTCTGTATGTATGAAAGTATGTATGTATGTGTGTATGTAAGTATGTATGTATGTATGTATGTATGTATGTATGTATGTATGTATGTATGTATGTATGTATGTATGTATGTATGTATGTTACATACATACATACATACATACATACATACATACATACATACATACATTGTATGTATGTATGTATGTATGTATGTATGTATGTGTGTATGTATGTATGAATGTATGTATGTATGTATGAATGTATGTATGTATGTATGTATGAATGTATGTATGCTTGTATGTATGTATGTATATATGTATTTAAGTATATATGAAATTTGTGTATGTATGTTTGTATGTATATATTTTTGTATGCATGTATGAATGTATGTATGTGTGTATGTATGTATGAATGTATATTTGTAGGTATGCATGTTTGTTTGTATGTATGTATATATGTTTTTATGCATGTATTTTTCTATGTATGCATTTATATATGTTTGGTTGGTAGATATGTATGTCCCATTTGAGCACCTACACCATGCATGTGATTGCGATTAAACAAAAGTGATTTGTTTTGCACAAGACCGCGTATTTTTCTATGTCATTATAACCTTCATCTTCTTCTTTATTCTTTATTTTGAGGGCCCACAATCAATGAATTGATCATTCTGGCTCCTATGTTTCAGAGGGGTTTGCGATGTTACTGTGCTTTGGTTTCAATGGGATGCTTCACTGGTTGCAAGGGCGACTCAGCAATGGTGTTATGAACTGGGGGTTGGAATACAGGAGGCAATAGACACAAATGTGTCGAGTGTAGCCGCTTCGACTGTTGCTTTTGGAAGCTTGTTCCAGTCCCTGATTGTCTTCGGAAGGTATGAGGAGCTCCTGTTCTTTGTTCTTGTTTTTATCAGCCGGAACTGTCTGTCGTGGCTTTGTCGCAGTCTACGGGAAAGATGAACGAGTTTCTGTTTCATTCCGGAGCAGTTGACCAGCACATTTTTATCTTGTACAACATGGTGAGCCTGGATAGTCGTCGTCGTTCTTCCAATGTAGACCAGCCCAGTGTTTCTAGCATGCTGTCAACACTTGAGGTGTTTCTGTAGCGGTTCATGACAAAGCGTGCTGCCCGTCGCTGGACCGCCTCCAACCTATCGATGCTTTTCTGGGTAAATGGGTCCCAGACTGTAGAAGCGTACTCTAAAATACGCCGGACAAAAGGCTTTATAGGCTTTTTCTTTCACGCTTGAGTTTTCGATATTCAGATTGTGCCTTAGGAACCCATGGGTCTTGTTTGCCCGGTTGCATACACTGTTAATGTGCTCGTCCCAGCGGACCTCTCTTTGAATGGTAACACCCAAGTACTTTACGGAGGAAACTTGCTCAAGAATATGGCCATGCAGTTCGTAAGAGTGGTTTAGAGGGCATCTGCTTCTGGAGACTGACAGGGTCTGGCACTTGACAGGATGAAATTCCATGTCCCAGCTCATCTCCCATTCAGCTAACCGATTGAGGTCTTATTGAAGCTGGCTCTGGTCAGAGCTGTTGAGGATTGTCCTATATACCGCCGAATCGTCTACGAACAGTTTAGCTTGAGAGGTCAGCTTCTCGGGCAGATCATTGATATATGCTAGGAACAAACAAGGGCCTGGCACTGAGCCCTGGGGGACTCCTGACTTAACACCGACATATGAGGAGGTTTTGCCATCTACCACTACTGCCTGGAATCGGTCGCTGAGGAAGCTAGAGATCCATGTTTTGGTAGTGCCTTGGATCCCATATCTCTGCAGTTTGTGTAATTGTAAGCTATGGTTGACACGGTCAAATGCTTTTGAAAAGTCCAGAACAAGCACATCAGTCTGCTTGCTGTTCTCCAAGTTGCTCGTCAATTCTTCAGCAAATTCAAGGAGTTGTGTCTCGCATGATCCGTTGACTCGAAAGCCATGCTGACAGTCATTGAGTATATTGTGTCTTTCCAGGTGATTCATGACCGCGCTTACGATTATGTGTTCCAATAGTTTACATACTACGCTAGTGAGGGATACAGGGCGGTAATTGGCTGGGTCGTAATGCTCTCTGTCAACTCCTACACGTCTTCTTGGATTGATTACATTCGTCAGTTCTTTCACACGTTGAAGCGTCGTACTATTCTCACTATCAATTAACAAACTCAACTCCCTTTCATAATAACTATAACTTTAATATCTAAGTAAATATAATGAACATCCTATCACTCCAAGGTTCCACTCAAGACTGCCTGCACGACTAAAACATACGTCACAACACTGCATAGACAATACGTCACGACTCAGCATAAAAATACGTCATAAAGACAATGGCGGGAAGAGCGTTCACTAACTATAATAGTCAAGCGCGGGAAAAGCGTTCAACAACTAATGAACATAATATTGAGTCACAACAATTCCTAATGAACGCTCATACTCGACACTCTCCTTTTTTTGTAGATTGGAGTGACATACGCTGTTCTCCAGTCAGTTGGAACGTTGCCTGTGAATAGCGACGATTGAAAGAGGATTGTTAATGCAGGAGCGATTTCATTTGCCAATTTTTTAGCACTCGTGGTTTGGTGTTGTCAGGATCACATGCCTTGTAGGGGTTAATGTTTTTAAGGAGTTCAAGCACATCCTTCTCTGAAATCTGGATATCTTCCATGGAGGGGTAGGCTGTGCTCATCATGTTGGTCTTCAGAAGGAATTCAACTTCTGAGTACTCTCTACCATCCCCAAAGACCGACTGAAACTGTTGATTGAGTATGTCCGCCTGTTCTTTGGGTTCAGACTTCAACTTGCCTTCCCATCTCATGGGGGAAACCCCGATGTTTGTTGAATTTTGATGCTTGACAGAGCTTCAGAACCGCTTGTTCTTGGCGTTTGTATCTTCCACTGAGAAGATGCCGTTCAGGTAGTTCAGTAGGATCTGCGCAGTAAGCGTTAGAATGTTCTTCGGAGCCTCAGTACTTCGACTTTTAGTTCGACCGACCCATTCTTCTTCATACGTTTGTACTGTCGGTCTCTCCTGTGTATGAGCCTTTGGATTTCAGCCGTAACCCATGGTTGATTAGTCTTAGGTTTTGAGGTCTTGTGTGGTATGAATTTCATCACTGCATCAGTGATTGTTATCTTGAATTTCATCCACAGCTCTTCTGTTGTCACATTACCCTGAATCTCATGCATGTTTGAACTCAGCTCAGTCGCTGCAATTCTCAGGCTATCCCAGTCTGCCTTTGAATAAATGGGGATTTCTCGCACAGCCTGTTTCTTTTTTAGCACGCTGACTTGAAATTCGCAGTACGGTATGCAGTGGTCTGATATTCCGGGGATGACTTCTACTCTTGGGATGAGATGTGGACTGTTAGTGAGGAGTAGGTCGAGAGTGTTTTCCCCTCGCGTGGGTTCTTTAACCATCTGTTCCAGACCATGGTTGTTAATTATCTCCATGAATTCAGAGTGTAAGACCGGGTATGGGGACTTGGGCTTCAAAGCAGGAATCTGCCAGTCCCAACCAGAAAACAATAGTCAACAAAACAATGCATATTAATTTTTTATTTCGATTACTTTTAATGAATGTACGTTGATAGAATCCTTTCATGAGAACACTAAACGGTGAAGTAAGAGCCTCTTATTGTAAATCTTTGTAATAATTAAATCTTCTGGAAAACGATTCACATTTCGACACATCACACACTGAAGCATTAAAAACAGCTGAACCACTGCAAATACGCACTTTATTTGGAATCATAATGACTGTAGAAGCGTTGAATCTATTGAGTTGCAATTATCCGCTCATGGTAATGAGTGTCTACTTATCTGGCCAAGTCTCTCACTTGATCCCAGGAACAGTAGAATCAATAGCAACAGTTTCTAATTCAACAAACACTTTACGGTTTGTAGCAATATATGAATTTATTTAAGAACAATTCCTTTAACTAGGGTTGTGATATAATTACGGATTACTAATCCAATCGGTTCAGCCTAACACACAGTAACACACAAATCCAACAGTCAAAATATTATATCCACCATCAATCTTCCATCACAACATCTAGCCGTGTTTTGAACAGTACACTACACTCTCACACCCACGAAACCGCTACACTTAAAATCTCTAGCTCAACATCTTTTCCCTATCGAACATGACAAAATTGCTCAACACATAACAACAGTGATTCTCATACCCTTGACAATGACAACGAGATTCCGATCCAAGCTATAAGATCTTTTGGAAAATTACAAAGATTACATGAGTTAAGATATCATACATTATTTATAGGCAAAGAATTAAAATCCGGACATTCGATTAACACAATACAGGTTAAACGAGGCATTGGTTTCGTTTGAGGAAATATGTTTGGGAATCACTTAAAAAACACTGCTACATTTTGGAATTACTGTTCCGAACCGTTCTGCATTTTAAATAAAAGTTTAAAGAGTAAACTACAATTTTGCTATGCATCCCAACGATTCCAAAAGATATGTTATTCGAATTCAAACGTCTGAAGTTTCCTGTGTGACTCGCATTTTCAATAACCATATGCAAAGCATATGGACAATCGCCACAAGTGTGTGAACTAAATTTGAAAAATCCATGTGTCACAGAATGACTATTAGCGTCGGTCAGCAGGGTCGTGGGAAGAGCCAGCGGCTAGCCAGGGTCCAGATTGCGTCCCCTGCGATCATTATCACACATGATTGGGGGATGCATAATTAATATATTTTACAAGATTTATCGCGGTGCAACACCGTTAGGATTCGTCAAGGTAGAGTCGTCTCTTTCTGGGCACCGATGGCAGCCAGTGCTTTAGTGACCACCGACCTTGAGGTCAAACTACGTAAGAGAGACAAGGATGGGGCCAGGGAATAATTAGAATCAGGGTAGCGTGGGCAAGCGGATAGGCATGTATATAGCGACACCGTTTTTGTAGACGACCACTGACCACTGCCCACACTTTGAAGGACACTGAGGGTTAGAGAACGAGGAAAGAATTAGATTTGGACTTACCTTGTGCCAGTTTGCCAGAGAGTCATAGAGTCAACATAGAGACGTAAGTGTATGTAAGGTGTGTGAATAAGAAACATTTATGGTAGTTTGTGTGATTGATCGTTACGATAGGTAGACGTTAGTAGTTTAGAAGACTACGGTGAGTATCTAGCTTGGGAGTTATGATTGTAGAGGATTACCATTTCAGGAATAGTCGCGCTTTTTATTGTCGTCGACACTAGATACTAGCAGACCGATTATCTCAAGCACTTGGCAGTGAGACGAAGGTGCATAGTTCCATACAGAGCAGCAACGAGACGCTAGATTGGAGACAGTCCCACGAGACTCCTCCAGCAGCCCGTAGTGTGTCGAGGGAGTCATAAACTAAAGTGCCTGTATCGTGCAGTCGTACCATGCAGATGTGCTTTGAATGATTGAGGTTAAAGGACAACCATTATAGGTGTCTTAGTGTATCTTTTAATATAATTAACAATTACATTACATAATATGCTTTGTTCTTTGCATTGTGTTTCTTGTCAGTTACTTATGCATTTTAGATAATAAATTAGTCTTAGTTATTTAAGTTAATTGAAGACTTCTTTGTTTATTGTATGTTTATTATGTTTCTTTGTTTTGTACAAACAAGGTGGTGTCAGAAAAGTGTATAATTTAGGCCCAAATGTTACTTAATGTAAAAGAGCTCGTGACACCATGCTTCTCACATGGACAGCTATATGTGGCCTGCTCTCGTGAAACAACATTCAAATTATTCATGTATGAACAAGACCAGAAAAAAAAAAATATTGTGCATTTAAAATGTCTTCAATAAACACATATTAAAAAACAAACTAACACTTTCTTTCTTTAAACGGCATTGCAACGCTAAATGGTACTCACTAGTTGTTTGTATAATTGTTTATATTTAAATTGCTTTTTAAATGATTTTAAATTCCTAAACATGTTGTTTATTTTAATTACTGTATTGTAAGTTTAACTAAATAAAAACTTAAAGAAATTAATTATTTACCGAAACAACAAAGTCCATTTCATTAATTTCGTTACATTCATTTCTTGCTTTTAATAGAATGTTCTGCTCAATATTCTTTATATCAAGCTGAAATAAAAAAAAAAATCCTTTTTTACAAAAACAAAATGTTACTCTTATTGAAAGTGTGACCCTTTAACTCGAAACAAACCGTTTAATAATAATGAATGATTCATACTTGAATCTGGTTAAGTCTGATGTTGATATGTTTCTAATTGTGTAAGCATCCATTAGGCTATGTTCCTTTTTAGAATAAATATACGCTTAGTTAATAAGCAAACATACACATTGGCTTTCTCTTTATCAACTATTAATTTGTATATTTAGCTCTCCGTATTTGCCCACCCATAATAATCTATTATTTGATTACATACATCTTTTTGATTATTGATGTCTTTTGCACTAACTGGACCACTTTCAAAGACGCACTTGTACAGCTTTCTTTTGAAAATTCGTTCGATTATTTCCTTGGCTTGTTTTAATTTTTGTTCTTTTGTGGACATAGGATTGGGTTCTGGTGCCTCAGTATCGTCAGTAGTAGAGGTGCTAACATTTGTTGCACTGTCCTCCATTACAATCTCTTCATTATCACTCGCCTCCTCTACGTCCCATTCATCGTTTGTTTCAGGTGTAAACAAAATTGGGCTATAAACAGATTCAGAGGATGAACTCTGTGAGTCCATTTCATCTTCATTGTCGAAATATAAAATTTTGAAAAGGACATTGTCGTTGAGTTCAGTATATGCTTTCATATCCGTTATGCACTCAGAAATGTTAAGCATTTTCCTGTTAATCAAACAGATTCTGTTAATTTACATTTTTAAAATACTTAATTATACATTTGAATAAAAAATGTTAATTCTAAGATGTCAAATGAGCTTTGACCTGTAAAAAATGAATGCTATTTATTAATTGTATTTCTATTTTTTTTTCTTTTTCAATCGTAACACCGTCCCCACTTGTTTTATATAGATATTTTTACATTGACACCCCCTTTTAGCATATATATATATATTTACAACTCTCATATCCAAAAGTAAATACTTATTTAAAAAATGTGATGTTTGTAATGAGTAGTACTATATAAGTAATTGTTACGTATGGTTTTGTAAATTTAATTAGTTCTAAGAGTTTTTTCGTTAGTGGAACTAGACCTAACATATGAATGAAAACAATAATAAAAAGGAAAACTATATCTCCCAATGGTTATTATTTTTACAACATGTTAATATATTATATTAGGAAACAAAGCTATCTGTAAAAGCTTTCTTTTTGGCACTAATCTAAAATACATTCTCCAGTCATTCTGATAGACCTTACATTATGACTCTTGATACTTGTTGTAACAGGTGTTACAATAAATCCATTTTTAATCATTTGCCTTTTTATAATTTATTTTACTTAATAATCATTCAAGAAAAATAAAGCATGGACACATCAATTAACGAAATTGTGAAGAACTCTATCAAGCTATACAATTGAACTTGAATGAAGGAAGCGAAGTTAACTTAACGTTTATATTTTTTAAAAACATAACCGTGTTTCTTTACCAGGAACTGTAAAATACATTATTTGTACTCATGTATGATATGTTTCATGATGTGCTTGAACAAATAATAGTTAAGTAAACTTTTAGTATCTGGGATTACGTTACCAACACTTATATATTGGTATATAAAACACTAAAGATCGAAAAACTAAGACAACGACAAATACAAACATAGTATCGATTGTTGCTAAGGGAAAAGAAGTATCACGGTGAAAACCATGCACAGTAATATATCCAACGCCTCTGAAACACAGGAGCTAGAAAGATCAATTCATTGATCGTGGGCCCTCAAAATAAAGAAGAAGAAGAGAATACTCAATTATTTGAAACCTTCTATTATGAGGTTGTTATTTAAAGTGTCTCCAACGCAAGTTTGTCCAGTGAATTATGCATTATCAGTGTATATGTAAGGTATTTGTTGTTGATGGAGTAAGCTGATGTTATTGTCATTCATATGAGTTGTGCTTCGTGACGGACATCAGTCCTATTGTGTTAATGAAGTTCTTAAAAATTTTAGGACATAACCAACAATTTTTTAAAAAATCTTTTACGATGCCTATTAGGTATCATGAGCCAATCAATTTTCAATAAGAAATTAAACCCAATGGGAATGGAAGCTGCTTATATCCAATCACATTTTTAAGAAGTTTAGTGGGTTTGAAATTTGCTTTTTTAAACTTCTTATATATTGGTTCGAAGATACTGTCAAGTTTTGTTGGAAACATTAAATATTGAATAATCTTATAAAATTGCTTTTGTCTATGTCTAGACTTAGATTTCAATTACAAATAGTCGTCTAAAATAAAGTTCAGGCTACTATTTTGTTAGGAATTGTCTCTCACGGTATTACAACCATTTCTACATAAAACTACATAGTTCAGTTTACACTATAAGCTTATTCACTGTATAAAGACAGCTAGGATTAAAACACTCAGCAGCATACAACATTTTATACCGTGAACATCAACCAACTCTACTGCATGGTCATCGTTTATCCTAACAACAAAATTAACACGTCATTTCCCCTTACCCAATTACGTCACAAAACTCTTAACACAATAGATACATCTACACACATACTCTCTACACTAAATATATTTTATACCAAACATTTATGGTAACCCCAAACATAACAGCGATTCTCATGTCCTTGACAGTGTAATGTTTAAACCAAATATCTTGGCTTTACAACTAATATTCAGATCGATGTAGCATAAATTAATACGGGGAGTTCCCGCGGAAATGACGTATTCCTTCCCAAATTTACGTTTAAGCTGTCCGTTATTCGTAGTTCGTATCAATAATCTGCACAGAAAATGTATGTGTAACTTTTCTTATTTGCTGCTGAATTAGTAATTTGTAGTCAATAAACGTATATAAAACAATAGTAAATTCGTTAAAGGGAGCATTTGAATAGCAACAGGTCCTATGGCAATAGGTTACACATTTATTTTCTCTGCTCACAAATGATGTGGAAAATTCCGATGGAAAATATATTCGCTTAATATTATTTGAAACTGAACTAGAAATGTAGTTTCACGATCATGTCCAAGAACAGATCGCTAACGCCATCTCAAAGAAAAACTGGACTGTATAGCATTTGGGGCCCAGAAAGGTAAAGAAGATTGCTGAATACTGAAGATAACGCTTTAGATACAGTCCCTTATAACCATATGGTGATTCTTTAATCCCTTATTGAACTAAACTAAGTTTAATCATTTTAAATTGATAAATACTTACTTGCCTTCTCCTTTGAACTTGATATAATCATTGGCAAGAACAAGGGCATCAGTTACCCTGTTAAAAATAAATTAAACATCAGTAATTATTTATTTCTATGCAATTACATTGTAGATTAAAAAAGTCTTATTTTTATCTTCCTTTCGCTCATTTTGTCGATTTAAAGTTCAAACATTTCATTACATTTGTTTTTTAATTTCATAGAAATTGTCATAAATTGTTTTATTTATTTCTCATTTGATCTTATGGTAGAACGAGGAGCGAGGTAAGGTATAATTTGGCTAATTAAAGTGACACAGATCAGTATTAGCGTTTTATATAAAAGTTTGGGAGATGTTGAATAACATATTGTAATAAAACATTTAAAAATAAATTAGGAACGCTTGCCAAACGATCAGTGTTTTCTTAATTATTGAATTGCCAGCATCATAGTTTGGGTGCCAATAACGCGTTGGTGGTATACACTATTAAAATACTTCTACCTTAAAGAGCGTGGGCATAAAACACATTTCTCTCTGCCATTCTCACCCTGTGCCACGTGATTATCAATTAGCAACTCCCCAACGTAATGTTTGTTGTTGTAGAAACTATTTATACATTACATTATTTAAACAAATGAGGTCGGAAAGAGAAATCGCAATTCTTTAAAGCATAAACACACCTATCATATATTTGTAAAGTCTTATAATTTGCGTAACATCTTAAACTTATTTAAAAGAGAATTTAAAATTTTAATCAGAAAACCAACAAAGTCTTACATGATTTCAAGACCACAGTTCACTTTGTGTTGATAGGCATATCTATCAAGGGTGTAGCGAGTGTAGAACATGTTATACAAGTTAGCTAGCTCCTGGGGAAAAATTAAAAAAAACAACAACTTAAATTTAGTATCTTAAAATCGTGATTATATGTCACAGTTGTTACTGTTTAAGTAACCAGGTAGCTTGTTAAGGATACCCAAAAGTAGGAGTCTTATGGGTTTAGATGAGATTTTAGTCACACCTAATTCAAATTTTAATACTTGTTTAATACTTTCATGTTAATAAGTTTTCTCTGGATAGCTGCTTACCATACTTTTGTGTTATTTACGAATTCTTCTATCTGACCTATTTAAAAAAAAATCTCCAACCAATCAGTCTTGTCATTTATGTAAGTATATCTGAAACTTAGAAAGTCAGCTTTTTGTAAATCCTCTGTATCATGGGGTTAATGTCCAGCCATGAAACTTACGTAAACAATATAGTTAAAGATGGTTTTTTTGTTTTTTTTGTTTTTTTGCCTAGGATTTATGCAGTCCACTAGTCAATTTTCCGGCATTTTGGACCAATATAACTTCATCTTTTTATAAGCCTAAAGACTAATTGGTTCCAGACACTACAATACACTCTTCTTAATACGACTTTTGTTTTGATTCTGCTTTCGTATGTGAGTTTTAAACGTTTGTGAGATTCTTTCTTTACACTGCTTTGTGATGTTCGTTCTTAGACTTTTTCTATTGTAAAACAGCCACACTGCTCACTTATCTTCCACGTTCACTCTGCACGAAATGCATTTTTAGATTTAAAAAAAAAAAAAATGTGAGAAAAAATATTTCTAGGTTTTCTTTCATTGTTATTTTACATACGTGCATCAAATTTCATGTAAGATATGCACTATTAACATTGTCAAAAAAGTGGTTGTTGCCCTTTTTCTTACAAATGCGAGTTTATTTAGGCATTCTTCAGTTGTGGAGGAAAATTACAATTTTAAAAAAAATATATTAAATTCCCTTTTGTTCGTGGCTAGCTAATTGACGCCCTTTCCATCAACCCTTTGAAGTGAAACTTAACTAATACACTTGATGCCAATAACACATTCCATAAAATTTTCAGCTCCACCCCAACCACAAACAATCAGTTTTTCCTATTTTCGAAAGGCAACATAAAGAAAAATTCCTGATTACTGCGCTAAATGTGATTCTTTTAAAACAAAATATCGAAAATGCGTTTAGTGCGTTATATTTTCTTTTTTTTTCTAAAATAATTGGGGAAATAAATCAGCGGTGTAAAAGCAAGTAGGTCATTTGAGTATTATTGCAGTTCAGGGCTTTGAAAGAAATGTTCGGTTAGAGCCTTTGGGGTTTGGAGGAGAAGCACCAATAGGGATTCTTATAAACTGAGTTACTGGAATTCATGTCATGTCAAATTTTCAGCAACACCCTGATAGAAGGATATTATATTTTTAAAAGTAAATATACAAAATCTTTGTCATTTTGGGTTGTTTAATTGAATCCTTTTTTATTAACTTTATTTTTGTTAGCAGCTGGCAAAATATTTGTGAAGGGAATCGTACTGACTCATTTTTCGTCAACCTCATAAAACTACTGAATCTTGGCAAATAGACTTGATGCCAATAACGACACACTTTATCAAATCTTCATCTCCAACACACAACACTAATCTCAAAAAATCCATGTTTAACCCTATTTTCAAGGGCGAAAATGAAGGAAACATGACACCGATTTCACGAAATAAAATGTCCGATAATAACGCTAGATGAGATTCTTAAAAATAAAATTTCGGAATTGCATTTGGTACGAAAAATTTCCTTGTAATTTCCTGTAATACTTTTTGAAATGAATCTGCGGTTTAAGAGCAGATGGATCATTACACTATTTTTATAATTATGTGGTGTGAAAAATGTGTTGGAGGGGAGGTAGGGTTTCTTATAAAGTTGTTAAATTAAGTTCATGTTTTGTGTAATTTTTATCCTCAGCTTCATTGCTGGATATTGCATTTGTAAAGTTTCTATACGAAAAACGTTGGTTTCTGCGATTATTTAATTCCATACCAACTAAATGAGTTGTGTCAGTATTTCAAACGATGGAGCATCCTGCAATGTAGGATTCTACTGGAATTGAAAATTTTGGCTTATATGAAGATGGCTGCTGGATTGTCCTCTCAAATACATTTTGATTGACTTTATTTTATAATCATAATTTTTTTTTCCACCTATGGTAAACGAACAATAGCATTATCATGCATCAGAAACTGAAAAAAACACACTTTTTTTAAAAAAAGTGGTTGTCTCAATTTTTTTCTAAAATCTGAGTTCTAAGGAAGATGATCCGTAGACTTATTTCGTAGATACGATTAGCGTCACTACAATCAGTATAAATAATGAGTCCTACCAATCACAATTTTTTCCATTGTCTGCTTTATTATTCCAGAAGCATTTTATTTACCTGTGACATAGTGTTATTCTGATAAGATTTCATCCTCTCAGTTTTCATTAAAAAAGTAAGGCTATCTGATTGATAAAAATATAATCTTATATTTTAAATGCATTTACAGCAATAACTAGTTTTTTATAGAAAATTAAATCGTACATATTTGGAGACAAATGTCGTTACGACAACTTAAAAGAGAAAGAGATTTACAAGTTAATAATTGGGGAGTCAAATTTCAATTTATTAATTGTGGACTTTTATTTAATTCATTGCTTTTTTTAAAATATCTTTTTAGATTAATATTACTTTCCTTAAAAAATATTTTAAAAGTCCCTTAAAACCCATCTGTTTAGATCCGCCTATGACCTGTGATGCAACCTCCTTGCCCTGCCTCATTTTCTGTCTCGGGTTAATCTTGTAATATAGGCCAAAACGTGCCAAAGTGTCCTCGTTGTATAGCCATTTTAATTGTTTCTATAGTATAGTAGTTACTATCTTAAAGTCTCATTTTTATTTTAGTTAGTTTACATGTTTTTAATAATTGTAAGGCGCTTAGAGCTTTAAGGTAAGCGCTATATAAAAATGCCTAAATAAATAAATGAATAAATTAAAATTAATTAAATCTACCCAGGTATTATAATGCAGTTTCCTTAAAAATAATTAACAGATACATTTCCAAGGGTATTTCATTACTTTACATGTTTTTCATGAGATTAAAATTGATTTTTTTGAAAATATGCAATATATATATATACACATACACAAACACGAAATTATATATATATATATATATATATATATATATATATATATATATACATATATACACACACATTTGTATACATATATATATATATATATATATATATATATATATATATATATATAATTTTGTGTGTGTGTATGTATTTTTTTTTTTTTTTATATATATATATATATATATATATATATATATATATATATACATACATACACACACATTTACATATATACATATATATATATATATATATATATATATATATATATATATATAATTTCGTGTGTGTGTATGTATTTTTGTTTTGTTGAGTACATATATATATATATATATATATATATATAGAATGTTACTTTATCGCGTATGCAGATCTGCAGTTCGCCATCTTCTTCGATTACGCGAGCAAACATCATGTATCGGGCGTAGTCAAAATTGTTGTGAAAGCCAAGATGGTGACAGTCTCTTGCCAAATAATCCCATTTGTTTACGTCTATCCCATTACGTTGATTGCAGACAATCTAGAAACGAAAAAAAAAAGTTGGATGTTTTCTAAGTCATGGTTTCAATTTACAATTATATATATATATATTAACAGTTTACTTTATGTAATGCAATTCTCAAGGTTCAGCATCTGAGTTCTATGCTCTCTTTGTGTCTAATAAGTTTATTACAGTTGTTACTCAATGGCTTCTATTTAGAGAAATTAATATCCCATTATAAATGTATGGCTCGTTCAAAAAGTGCCTAACAGAGGACAATACCAAAGATAAATGCAATAATAAAGATACGACACGAAACATTAGTTGCCAGTTACAATTAATAAGATTTAATTTAGGAATAATACAATTACAAAACAGAATTATAATTGTAAATCATCAACTTACGGAGTATGGGTTAATCTTTTACCGGTACACAATTAGTACAATGTGCAAATTAATAATGATGAATGACGAATGCGAATAAACACATGAGCACACAAAGAATAATGCAATTGTCTCGTTACCTCAAATAGCATCTATCTAAATCTCTCTCATAATCTCCGTGCCTGTCAATGCTTTATATATGTTGGTCTAACGACGCGTTTAGAAAAGCCCTTACTTTTCTAATACAATCGAGAACGTTCCATAAGATACTAGTAGACAGTCTAGCAATTTTAATTGGTAAACACGACAGATAAAAAGAACTAGCCCCGCTTATCTATGAACCGAGCGTCTGCTTAGAAATCTAATTTAAGCTCAAGCAAAGTTCACTCACGGGGAAATGGTGAAAAACTTTATACATAACACAGTATATTATTACAATTGTTATATTAATTATTACAAATTAAATACATTTCATTGTAAGGAGGAAAGAATTAAACACTAATTTGGAAACCTAGTTCAGATGAATTAAATAGCTTACATTGATTGCTGTATACTTACAATATTCTGATGAATAAGATTAAAAGGTCAAAAATTCTTACCTCATACAGAAATGCTTTATCTTCCTTCCTTCCTATATATGGCCAGTCCTGTGAATTGTAAATGAAAAATTATACTTTATTTAAATCAAAATCAAAATGAAAATATTATATAGTAACACAAAATTTTCATAATAATATGTGTTTAAAAATAAATGATCAGAAAATATTTTTTGTTAACTGTATACACTTCTGTTACATTTAAATATTAATTAATTTAGCTAACTTTTACACTGATTTAAAAGCAGGTAAGGTTAAAGGAATTTTAAATATTGTTTTACATTTTTGTTGTGCTTTTTTGCATGTACGTTAAATACTCAGTTGATAAACATTAACAATTAACCAATGAAAGAAAAAAATTAGATTTTAACGTTATACGTAAAAAAAAGAATGCGAGTGACGCACAGCTTTGCCTGTGGTCTTCAAAGGACCGCCAATTAGCTCTTTTATGAAAATGATGTCATCCTCTTTAAGACCAAACTTATTAAATCTCTTGTCCAAGGAGTTTGCTGTGATCAGCTCTTCAAACATTGTAACGGCAGCCTTCTCATGCTGGATGAGTAGCAAGAACACGTAATCAATTATTTGGATTAGTTATTGAATTTTTAACTTTTCCATTGAAAGATAAATAAGCACTATTCATGTTTTGAGTTGTGGGTAAAAATATGAAAGCCTAAAGATCATTAAACATTAATATTATGTTTTAGTTATATCATGAGATAATCGTTTACCTTAATTGTATTTTGTGGATTGATTTTCGCAAGAAATTTGTCATCAAAAACATGTGAAAATGGGCCATGTCCTAAAGTAAAAAAGCACGAAATAAGTATATTTTTATTTATAAGCAACAAAATGTTTCATATAATATACATACTCAAATGAATGTTCATAATATTAAACCAATTTGTGTCTATTGCCATTTCAAGAACATGAATCTATAAGGAAAATTTGAAAGTTAAATGCACAATATATATTGCATCTATTTGCTCACAAAATATGCATTTGTAAACTTCTGGTAATTTAGACTGCCAGGCTTCCAATTACTTTTTGGAAAAACAGCAGCCCTCGTCGTCTTTCTACCAATGTGTAAAGCCCTTAAATTATATTATATAACAACATTAGATACAAACGTCTCTCTTTAAGTTGGGAGTAAAGGGGACATAGCAAGTTAGTTGGGCTTTATTTTAAAACGAAGGTTTTGTAGAAGATTTATTTGAGTGACAAGTTTTGAGCTGGAAAGCTCCTTTTTATATGTTGGCCTTTGTTTGAAGAGAGATTGATAAGGCTACATTAAGTTTTTCAATGTTTGAAACGAGTTTTTCTTCTTTTGTATTGTACACCCGTATAAGCATTTTACTGAAAACATATTTATTTGTTCAGTCTCATTTTGTCCAGCCTTAACATATCTTGTTTTACTCTTTACTAAATTGCATCATGTGAAAACAAATAATAAGAGACAGAAAACAACATATGCATTCATATACAGGAAGAACTGGTAAACCTTCAAATGTCTCTTATATCTCTGATATATACTAGAATAAATGACCCGATGTTATCGGGATAATAATGGTAGGTCCTTTGCGATAATTTCTAACTGTTATTGCAAAAACTCGTCACAATTCATAACTTTAAAAATGTTATGATATTTAGGTTTCTAACATTACGTTTTAAGAAGTATTTATCTGCTATATATTATGGGACTATCCTACTCATTTTCACGCCCCCAAACTACTTTTTACCCATCTAAGCAATACATTCAATTACACAGTCTCAATTATTACTAATTATATCACTTTTGTCACTAAAGAAGTGCATTGAGGGACAATTACTACGTTAGAGAAATACTTTAGATAGACCCCTTTTTGTGCCCTTGAATTACAACTTTTTTTCTCTAAAAATTGTTTAAAAAACGTGCCTTAAATTTACACCAACAACTCTATATATGATATAAAACATATTTTATATATAGAGTTTTTGGTGTAAATTTAAGGCAAGTTTTTTGCAAATATTTTATATCACAGGAATTCGATATATATTGATATCTTCAGCAAAAATGTAAACACATTTTTGACTTTTTAAAAAAAATTATATATTATCAGAAAATCGTAAAACAAAGAATTCTTTTATCTAAAGAAAAATCGCACAACCGTTTTCACGTCTATAACAGATTTGAGTATTGTTGTTATTTTAAATTTAAATGGTTAATCTTAAAAAATACAAATCTCTTTACTTTTTGCAAAGTAAAAAGTAAAAACAAAAATATAATTTAATTTTTTGAAAGTAAATATTAACCCATCTCTATTTTTCAAAATTAATTTTTCAAGTGTGTAAAATGATTAGTTTTTGATATTCATGGGTATACTTATATAATTGTACCCAAGATTTGTTAACGCTATTGATTTTCTTAATTGGTTAACGTACTTATATTTGTAAAGAGACAGAGAAAGAGTACCATCTCTTTATTTACATATGAAATACCATAGGAGTTAACTATGTTGTCATTTACATAAAAATGTACACATCTTATTTCCTACCTCCGACATAATGTATTTACCCAAGAAAATTATTTATTTTCCAAAATCATTCCTTTATTTTGAGAAGTATGTTGCGCTGCCTTGAGCAAAATTAACCTGCACATCTCTTATTTTCCCAAATTTAATACCATAGGATTTAAATTTATTGTCATCCACGCGAAAATGTACACATCCTATTTCCTACCTCCGAAATGTATATTTCCAAGAAGGTTAATTATTTATCAAATTAATTTCTTTATTTTTAGACGTATCTTGTGCTGCCAGGGCCAAAGTAACCAACCCCTCCCCCACCCAGATTTAAATAAATTTAGAAAAATCCTCTACGGGATTGTTTGATTAGATTTGATATTTAAATCGTGCCGGTATCCATGCCGCTTTAGCATGCTCACTGCGCTCTGGTCCTCCGAAATCTTTTTAAACAAAAAAGTTTTTAATTTTTTTTAAAATGATTTTTTATCATTTTCAATTCCCCTTAAAGATTAAGGCAAACTGTTCCATAATTTTGGCACTATCTCTTCAAAAGAGCGCACTCCGTAAGACTTTTTTATGGGTTCACTCTAAAAAAAACTCAGTAAGTACTGTGTTGAAGACTGTAGGCTCTTCAGAGGTACATGTTTATAAATCAGTTATTTGAGATATTTCGGTGCTGAGCCATCTATGCAGCTGTACGCCAGGGTCAGAATTTTGTAGTTAATGTAGTCGCTTCCATACCCAAACTAAAATAATTTGCACTTCATATGGTTCGTTCTTTTTTGTTTTAGTTATAAGTGGAGTAGTCAATGCTTTAAGCTATGGAGTTGCGCTGCACTGATTGACTTAAACCTCATTTTCTTATTAGAGTTATATTTAAAAGTTAGTTTTACACGTTATGAATTTAATAAAAGTATATTTTTTGAATCAAAACAGGCAAAACTTTTTAAATGTAAAAATATACAAAGCAAAAATGTGTGTGTGTTTTATTTACAATATAAAAAGCAATCAATTGTATTTGATTACATCTTTAAAATCTGACCATTTTTTGAAACACAAAATAATGACTAAATCATAAGGTAAGGAGATAACAATTAATTTTACTTTTAAGAAATGAAAATACTTAATCAGTTTTGTCACGCACGGTTTTTAAATTTAAAGAGTCCTAAGAGTTTTGGCAAAATAGGCTTTTCGCGCTGTGACCTCATTTGCATGATTATTTAGAACAAATTAATGTTAATTTTGATTCGCAATATTAACAACGCACAAAAAGACGCACTAAAAACGACTGATGCTTTGGTTTTCGCGATAAATGTGATTACGGTGTAAATCTTTAATCATGATTTTTTAAATTTTTAAAATGTTTTCATAACTTTCAAACACATAAAAAAATGCTTAAATTAGTTAGTTAGTTGATACATTAAATGTATTTGTAATTTATATTTATAATACTTAAAATTTTACTACAATAAAGCGGATTTAGAATATTTTTTGCACATTTAAATGTGTTCGATTTCCGTAAAATAATAGAAAAAAACTATGATTGTTTTTAGGAATCCAAACGTACTTAAAAATATATCTCTTTTGGCGCTAGGTGAACCTAGCTCATTCTTATATATAGTACGCAAAACAGTCACAGATGACCAACTTAGTTATAGTCGATGAATCCGAAGATTCTATATCAGGACGTTTAGAATTCAATAATCAGAGAGCAGATTCTAATTGTATGTAGAAACTTATTACAAACTTTCCAAACAAAAGGATCTGTGAACGAGTTTTAAAATTTGTACCAAGTTTATTGGTGACGATACTAAAAAAGCACATGTGAGATAAAGCATTTACAATTCGACTAACCAATGATCAGGGAGTTTCAAAATTAGGGTCAACAAAAGTGCTCTAAAATTAATCGCATATCTTACAAACTCAACACACTCCTTGACGGCAAATTTCATATTTAAAAAGTTTTCAATGTGAGACTTTGGGAAAACTACCTAGCAACTACTTTTAGATAGGTGCATGTAAAAAATATGCCAAAAGTGTTCACGATAAAATAAAAATCAGAAATCATGGATCGGAGAAGATTGTTCGTCGCCGTTTCCTTGCAATTATATTTCTAACACGATTTACCCATGGCAATGTCTCCAATGCCATCTTAATGATTGATGCCTTTCGGCGCCAACATTTTTCCAACTCCACCAATTCTCTTCCAGGCCATATTAATACCGACCGTAAGTCAATATAGAAATTATTGAAGTATAGTGAAGCGCCCTTTCCCCCGTCTTAATAAAAAACAAACTAAACACATTAATGCATTAGAAATGTATTCTTGACGGTTAATGTTGGCTTCATGAACACGCCAGGATTTACGTAGAGAAGAAATATATACAATGGGAGTCGCTTAGTCAATTATTTTGTCACGTGATATGAGTAAAAACGAGTAAGATTTCCGGTATACTGTATACAACACACTAGTGCTTGACAACAGCAGCCCGATACACACTACAACTACACTACATTTCGTCCAATGAAAATTAACAATAAAATAAACAAAGGGGAATGACTCCTGCATCAATATTGAATAACAACGCAAATGACGTCATGAGCACGCACGGAGCTCAACAACATCCTGCCGATAATAGTATTGATAGTTCACATCGAATATCGCTCACAAATTTTTCTTGAAATAACTTTCTTCCTTTAATTATAACTGACGTATATTTATTGTCACATTTATGTATTTCATTTAAAAAACGCTTGCATTCCATAATATTACGAAAGGTTTTTAAAAATTAATTGTATTGTAACCCCTTCGTGACTACTTCATAGAATTGTTGTGTGTTGCAGCCTAGTGATGACTTACTCATATCACGTGACCAAACAAGGAAGTGACTAAGCGACTCCCATTTTTCAAAATATTTACACCTCAATGTAGGAACCCTGAATTTTCTAATTACATATTTAATCCTTTTTGTAAGTTGGAATCTCGTATCCCATGACAGATTTGTAAGAAGATTCTATTTTACTATAATGAAACATTTAAATATTCAAAAGACATATAACAAGCAACTTACTGAGAAAGAAACTATATCTGATTAAAGTGAATACAATAGAAACATCACACTTGCACGAACTTAAAATAATAGAATGACCTGCAATATCTAGGCAGAAACATCCCGACAAACGATCTCTTTAAAAGTGAATGAAAGTTTGAGGAGTTGTAATTACAAAAATTTAAAGCATTTAGGAGTGTAATAACATATTTTTCGCAACGCTTCTAATACATTTTTTCACACAATTTTATTACAACGACATATTGCATTAAAAGTATGTTTTTACCTACCACATTTTACACGGTCTCAAGATCTTAAAAACATATGTTTTTCTGCTACTGAGTTCGGTGAAAGCGGCTTTAATACGTTACTTTCCTTTTCTTCATTAGGCTTTTCTGTGTACCTCTTTTCCAGTATATAATATTTCTATTAATAAACATTATCGCAGTTTTCTCTTTACTATTCTTTTCTTACTGTAGTAGCCCGAAGAATTAGTTTCCCTAAACCATACGCATAGTACCCTTATAAAGCCTTCGAAATCGAAATGGACGATTTTTACTCTTAGTTTTGAATATAGGGAATATGAAACGAAGGGCAAAATATGCTATCATATTATATTTTGTTTAGGTTTCCCTCTGGAGGAAAAAATGAAATTAACAACCGATCTAGAAAGTATATTGTCTCTTACCAAGGTCATGACATAAGCCTGCAATCTCAACGCATAAGATGTCAATGTCGGTGATGCATAATTCTGGTTGATTCTGCTGGAGAATTCGTGCAAAGGTTCCAGCAAGATGGTAAACTCTAAATTAAAAAAAAAAAAGCAGAAATAAAGAAGTAAATTAAAACTAATCGTGTAACAATTGAAAGTTTGTGATGAGTGATGTCGCTTTACTCTTTTGTATATGTACATCCTTTTGTGTGGATTAATGGAATGAGCTGACAATCCCCTTATGGGAGAGAAATTTTTTCACAAATAGTCAATGAAATTTAGATATTACAAGAGTTACATTTAGAAATCTTCTAAAATAACTCGTAGTGTTGCAACTCTCTTCTGTCAGTTTCACCAAAACACTTCATAGAAAAAATACAAAATGTTCAAAACTTAGCTGCTAGGTGGGAGTAAAGCAAGCTCGTGGCACTGCTAAGTAGATCCTCAACCTCCGACTACCATGTAGGAAATATTCTTCACACCAAAAAAACCTTTACCATATCTCTGTGAATTTCAAGAAGGCATTCTACAGGGTTTGACATGTTGCTTTATGGGCCACCAATGAGGCACTACAACATTAGCACAAACCTAAACAGAATGATATGCAGCCTCTATGATAAGGTCACCAGTGCAGTCTTTTTCAACAACAACATTGGGGAATAGTTCAAGCCCTCGGTTGGAGTATAACAATCCTGATTGCTCTTCCTCACAATGTTCAATATCTTCTTTGAGATAATCCTTTAAGATGCTCAAGAAGCGCATGTAGAAATACACAACATTGGGGGCAAAACAATAATAATAATAATAATAAAGTTCATTTCAAAAACACCCTTCATCCCCAAAGGCTCGAAGCGCGGTACAAAGTCAACAAAATACAAATCTATAATTTACCACATTTAAAACAAACGCAACACTACAAAAACTAATTACAAGCATACAATCTCAAAGTAGTCTTTCTACCCATTTCAACCCGAGCAACACAGTCATTATGCATTAACTGGAAAATATAGTAGACAATCATCCCAGAAGGTATTTGCGAAATAGATATGTCTTTAGATCGGTTTTAAAGGACTCCAGTGTCTGGTTGTTTCTGAGATCGACTGGAAGGGCGTTCCAAATTGTTGGACCAGAAAATGCGAAAGTGTGCTTTCCGTAAGTCTGAAGGCAAACACTTGGTGTCGAGAGTTTGCCACTATCGGATGAGCGGAGCTCTCTAGTGGGTACATAAGGCGTCAGCAGCTCTTTCAGATAGGACGGTGCCAGGTCATGTAAGCAACGGTAGCACAAAGTTGCGATTTTGTACTCTATGCGAGCACGCACCGGAAGCCAGTGCAACTCTGTCAGAAGTGTTTTTGCATGATCGAATTTGCGTTTGCGGAGAACTATGCGAGCCGCATTATTCTGTGCTATTTGAATTTTATCCAGGAGCGTAGCTGGAAGACACACCATGAGAGCATTGCAATAGTCCATGCGTGATAGCACAAATGCAGTCATCAGCCTCTTTGTTAAATCAATGGTTAGGAAGGGCCTGATGTGAACAATCACCAACCTACGCTTTCCGGATGACTTTTATTAACTGGCTTTGAACAAAGAAGTGCTAGCCAACCTAGTCAAGCGTCTCGACAAGACTTCATTGTCCTTTGGCATGCAAATCTGTGCAGAGTAGTCACAATTGATGACAAATAAAACCATCGCCATTGCCACTGAATTTAAGGTCTAAAAGGTAAGCTTAGAGACTGTAGGCAGCTTCAAGCACCTAGGAGCAATAGTCTCGGAAGAAGGCAAAAAACCCGAATTATTGTTTACGAATGTCCAGTCCACAGCAGCTCTAAAGAGGCTTAAGAAAGAAATTGAATGACAAAAATATAGCCTAAAGCACCAAAATCAGGCTTGTGCGTTCATAAGACCTCTCCATTTTCTTTTAAGCCATTAAGTCCTGGAGTTTAACAGCAGAATTTGAAAGAAAAATAAAAGTAATGGAGATGTGAAGTTTCAGAAGCATTCTTGGAATTTGCAATAGAAACCATTTTATCTCTAATGAATAAGTCAAAGAAAGGATTCGTCAAAAAGTGGACAATATGATGACCTCCTGGGACTGTAAAAAAGCGCAAACTGGAATGGTATAGCCCTATGACAAGAAAACAAGTGTTCGTAAGTAAATCATTCAGGGTACAACGAGAGCAGGGAGAAGAAAGGGAAGACAGAGAAAAAGATGGGAAGATCACATCAAAGCGGGTACGGGCAACAAACTAGGCAATTCTGTGTGCAGAAAACAGAGAGGAATAGAAGTGAATAGTTTTCATGTCTTCAGTGGTATCTCAACCATCAAAGGACTTTTGGACATGTTGATGTATCTTGTATGAATCTTTTTTTAACAAATAAAGTTTATCTGCCTTTTATGTTTTCATTCCTGTCACTACTTCTTCTTTATTTTGTTGGGTCGTGTATGGTTATACAATTCCTTGCAATTTGCTTTTTTTTTCTTTTGATTGGAGATTCCTTCATTTTAGGCATACAGTTTAAACTGTTATTTCATGGCAGTGTGTGCTTTCCCTCCTCAAATCTACTAACCCTTACAAAGCATGTTATCCTGACAACACCAAACCACAAATTCTCAAAGAGCCAGAGAAATCGCTCATACACTGAAAATCTTCTTCCCATCGTTTCTGTGCACAGGCAATATTCCAACTGAATTGAGGACAGCGCATGTCAGAGACCATTCCAAACCTGACAAAAATCGTTTGATATTCCTTACCATAATGGATTTCAAAATTTTGGAGCACATAGTTGTAGGCGCAGTTATAAAGCATATTGAAAGCCAAAATATACTCAACGACTGTCCACATGGATTCCGAGTTTACAGATCATGTGAGACCCAGCTGGTTGAATTTGTAGAAGACTTGCTTACCAATCTGGAGAACAGCAAGCAAACTGACGTGCTGCTGGTGGATTTCTCAAAGGTATTTAAACGTGTAAATCAGTTTAATTTTACACAAAATTCAGACATATGATATCCAAAGCACTACTAAAACATGAATCTCTAGCTTCCTTAGCAACAGATGCCAAGCAGTAGTCTTTGACAGTGCAAGCGCATTATTTGTGGCGTTAAGTCAAGGGTCCCCAATTGTTCGGTGCTAAGGCCCTGTTTATTCCTAATGTCAAATATTTGTGCTGATGTCAAATATTTCGTTTTTTTATGGTCATATACTAATGGTGACAA
>CAXITT010000160.1:244187-267564 GCA_964033795.1 Lymnaea stagnalis | reverse complement strand
CGAACAAGCAAGATTCTGCCTTTTATGATCTGATCACTTGACGGTGAATGCTGGAAGGATCTGCACTCAGAACTTCGTCAGCATGATACATAACTGCATCCTAGGATATTAGCAAGTACATGACTTTTAAGATCTGATCACTTGATTGTGGACGCTTGAAGTGACTAGACTTAATACTTCACTGGCGTGATACTTAACTGCGACTACTACCTAGAGTACTAGTAAGTACGCAACCATGATTTTGGTATTGCACTTGTATTGTTCATTCGCTATGTCGCAAATATTCGATCGTGGTTGATCCTATTCCAATAATGCCTATATTTACTTTATATTGATATTATGAATTATATTATTGTTTTTGCTGTGGGCTTCGACATGCCGCCATCCCATCATGGGGATGGTAGGTTGTTGTTCCAACTCGCCCATGTCTCTTTTAACGAGATGACAATACGGACACTATGTACCTGTAGATATAATGATTGTTATTGATACCATGTCCCATATTTCATTAATTAAAATGTTTGAGTGGTCTAACATTGTCGCGATGCAACATATGCTCCCGCCGACAATAAAAAGACTTATATTAAATCCACAAATTGGATGTATATATGTACAAGCTATGTCATTTTCCAGACATCGATCTGAATTCGTTGCTGTTGGAACGGGACTTATCAGCTTATGGATATTCGTCTGGATACTTATCCAATTTTGTATCAGTTTTGCCTTTAGCCTGGTTTCTACTACTGGACCGACTTACCTTGAGCTGGAACTAGGGGATTGATCTACATCCTACACCAAACTACCTGACAGCTAGGACTTCGAGATCCAGGGACGCTCACCACCACGATTTATCGCGGGAGAGTCATCTTCCCCTCGCAGACGTCCCAAGGACTCTACGACCGGGAACTCCGACTTCGCTACGCTCAGAACAGCACCGAAGGCCGGAACAGGGACACGCTTCTTAAACAGAAGGACTCTCATACTGTGTGATCCACCGAGACCATCACAGAAACTATAAAGGCTAAGTTTACCAAGATTGAGCATAGAACTTGAGCAATATAGCAGTAGTAATGATGATACCGTCTGTATGTTAGGGACACTTGCTTTGTGTTAATATACCTTTCTAATTGGATGAAATCCGTTTGATGTAAATACATTGAGCACCACGAGTGTTTCACGTAGGAAGTTGTAAATATTATTGTGTAATAAATATTTGTAGTTAATTTCACCTTTAACTAAGACTTCGTTTCAGTCTATACTATATGTATATAGCTAGGTGTTATGTCCGTGTGGTTATTCGGCTTATATAACATATCCCTAGACAGAGTGCCAAGAGGAGATCTCATTCGAGAGACACTCCTCTCTAATAAGTCATAAGTCAGATCACCACAGTCATGAGCTATTTAAATATAAATTCTGTATGCGTTCCTATTCTATTTATATGATTGGAATAAAGCTTTAGTGAGATGTTGTGTGCACGCTCTAAAACGGTTTCTAAATAAACTTCCGGTTAGATGGGATTAGTGTACATGTTTTTTTGTGAGGAATATTTCTTTGACTATGACATTATTAGTCAAGTAAATCTTCAACATACTGTGATTTTATCTAAAATGTCACCATTGCTGGTAAAGGGATGAGCCAAAAGTCACTCTCTTCAATACGCTTAGCTAATTATGTGATTTCGGGGTTTGTACTGCATTGTTGATATTCGACGCCATTTTTGTTACCACTTCCTGTCTTACTTGAAACGTAACAAAACTCTATTGCTGTGTGTTCTCTCAGACTGAAACACACGGAGTGACTTGTGGTATGTTCAAATACAATATTACACTATATACAATTGTGGTTACGGCTCTGGTAAATAAATTGTTCATTTTTGATGCCGAGAGACCAGAAATAGGCCTTATATTTGACAATATGGACTTCAGTAGGAAGCAGTTTTCCGCATAGCTGGTACTGCTCACTGTGTGTTTATAGACATTTTACATAGAGCATCCCGATCATGCTCTACTCAGAGGCCCTTATGCCGTCAAAAACTGGTACTATTGTATCTGGCCTGCATCCTCCTGGCAAATTCGTACTCTCCTGAACCCAACCCTCGACCAAACGTTACTACTAGTGCTGGTGGTTCTCCCTTGCATACCCCATCAAGTTCCAAATCCCAGTCATCATGGATCTGCGGAGCATGTGACCATGTTGTACATGTGGAGGACAGAGGCGTAGCCTGTGAACAATGTGGGCAATGGTTCCATCGTCAATGCCAAAGCATCGACACTTCTAATTACAACCAACATGCTAAAAAATATGACGTGCCATGGCACTGTACTGTCTGCGGCTGCCAGATTAACCAGTCTGTGTTTGACCCACATACTGCAGGGACAGACTCTACCTTCCCAGATTTCTCTCTGAACCACTCAATCTCCACACCAAGAGACATTCGAAGTTTTCAACCACCACTACTCTACTGCTCTACTCCTATGCGCTGCAGTCAACAAGACAAATGGAGACACAGGCCATTGCGCATATTGAATGTAAACTTCCAGTCTGCAAGTGGTAAGCGAGTAGAGATAGCTAACCTAATTAACAGCCTAAAACCCGACATCATCTTGGGAACAGAAACATGGCTGAATCCCTCCATAGCAAACGCAAAGGTTGTACCAGATATATACAAAGTATTTCGTCGAGACAGAAAAGACAGAGGAGGAGGAGTGCTTGTTGCAGTCCATCACAACTTGGACTGCCACGCGGTTCCAGAACTCGATGTTGACGACTGCGAGATCATGTGGGTAAAATTGAAACTAAAGGGTAGAAGCACACTTTACGTTTGTGCCTATTACCGACCAAACACAGCAGATGAACCAAGTCTGAGGAGGTTCGAGGTATCGCTTCACAGAGCAACACAGTCAAAAAATGCTTTTCTCCTTAAAGAGGGGATTTTAACTTTCCTGGTTGGAATTGGCAGATTACTGCCTTGAAGCCCAAGTCCTCATACCCTGTTCTACACTCAGAATTCATGGAGATAATTAAACAACCATGGTCTGGAACAGCTGGTTAAAGAACCCACGAGGGGGGAAAACACTCTTGACCTACTCCTCACCAATTGTCCACATCGTGTCCCAAAAGTTGAGGTCATCCCCGGGATTTCGGACCACAGCATTCCTTATTGTGAATTTCAGGTCAACACACTAAAAATGAAACAAATCATTCGAGAAATCCCAATTTATGCCAAGGCAGACTGGGATGGCCTAAGGATTGCAACCACAGAGCTAAGCTCAAACATGAAGGTGATTCAAGGTACAGCGACAACAGACGAGCTGTGGGTGAAGTTCAAGACTACAATCACTGATGCAGTGAAGAAATTTATACCACACCAAATCACCAAACCTAGGATAAATCAGCCATGGGTCACGGCTGAAATCCGTAGGCTCATCCACAGGAGAGATCGCCAATACAAACGCATGAAGAAAAATGGCTCGATTGAACTGAGAGAGGAGGTACTGAGACTCCACCGAACCATTCAACGCTTATTGCGTAGATCGTATTGGAACTACATGAACGGCATCTTCTCAGAGGAAGACACCCCGACCAAAGATGTCAAGAACAAGCGCTTCTGGAGCTATGTGAAACACCAAAAGTCCTCAAACGCTTGAGTTTCCCCCTTGAGGTGGGATGGCCAATTGACATCTGACCCAAAAGCACAGGCGGAGATACTCAATCAGCAGTTCCAGTTGGTCTTTGGTGACGGTAGAGAGTACTCTGAGACTGAGTTCCTTCTGAAGACCAAAATGATGAACAGAGCCTACCCTGTCATGGGAGATATCCAGATATCAGAACAAGGTGTGTTTGCCCTCCTCAATACCATTAACCCTTACAAAGCATGTGGTCCTGACAACATTAAACCACGAGTGCTCAAAGAATTAGCCAAAGAAATCGCTCCTGCACTGACAATCCTCTTCCAATCGTCACTATGCACAGGAAATGTTCCAGCAGACTGGAGAACAGCGCATGTCACTCCAATTTACAAGAAAGGAGAGCATTCCGACCCTGCCAACTATCGTCCGATATCCCTCACTAGCGTCGTCTGCAAACTGTTGGAGCACATAATCGTAAGCTCTGTCATGAAGCATCTTGAAAGCCAAAATATACTCAATGACTGTCAACATGGCTTCCGAGTCAATAGGTCATGTGAGACCCAGCTTCTCGAATTTGTAGAAGACTTGATGACCAATCTGGAGAACCACAAGCAGACTGACGTGCTAGTAATGGACTTCGCAAAAGCATTTGACCGGGTGAATCATAGTTTGCTTCTACACAAACTCCAGATATATGGGATTCAAGGCACCACTAAAACATGGATCTCTAGCTTCCTCAGCCACCGACGCCAAGCAGTAGTGGTGGGCGGTACAAGCTCCTCCTTTGTCAATGTGAAGTCAGGGGTCCCCCAGGGATCAGTCCTGGGCCCCTGTTTGTTCCTAGCATACATTAATGACCTACCGGAGAAACTGACATCACAGGCAAGACTGTTTGCAGATGACACAGCAGTGTATAGGACGATCGCCAACAGATCTGACCAGGACCAGCTACAACAGGATCTCAATCTGTTAGCTGAGTGGGAGATGAGCTGGGACATGGAATTTCACCCTGCCAAGTGCCAGACACTATCAATCTCTAGAAGTTGTACTCCTCTACACTACCAATACAAACTGCACGGCCATATTCTTGAGCAAGTTTCCTCCGTAAAGTACCTGGGTGTTACCATTCAAAGAGAGGTCCGCTGGGACGAGCATATTAACAATGTATGTAACCAAGCAAACCAAGCCTTGGGGTTCTTAAGGCGAAATCTAAAGATTGGCAACTCCTGTGTGAAAGAAAGAGCATATAAAGCCTTTATCCGTCCGATTTTAGATTATGCATCTTCAGTCTGGGACCCATTTACCCAGAAGAGCATTGACAGGTTGGAGGCGGTCCAGCGACGAGCAGCACGCTTTGTCCTAAACCGCTACAGGAATACCTCTAGTGTTGGCAGCATGCTAGAAACACTAGGCTGGTCACCATTGGAGAAACGACGACGACAATCCAGGCTCTCCATGATGTACAAGATAAATAATGGGCTGGTCCACTGTTCCAGTATTAAACAGAAACTCGTCCCTCTCCCCCATAGACAGCGACGAGGCCATGACAGGCAATTCAGGCTCATACCAGCAAGAAGCCAGTATAGGAGCTGCTCATTCCTGCCCAATACAATCAGGGACTGGAACCATCTTTCAAAAGGAACAGTTGAGGCGAAAACACTAGACACATTTGTGTCTATTGCCTCAAGCCTTCAAACCCCTAGTGCATAATTTCCTCATCACCACCAGTAACAGAAACATTGCAAATCCCATCTACATGCATAGGAGCCAAAATGAGCAATAAATTGATCGCGGGCCCTTAAGATATGGAAGAAGAAGAAGAAATAAGTATAACAATTAACAATATTCCGTTTGGAGCCGGGGGCTCTATATTCTTTTTTGTTTGTTACATGAGCTATGTGAATTTAATTAAAATGCGTTAGTGCATGAGTGGATGGAATTGAATCAAATACAAACTGCGACATTACAGTTTGTATGTGATATAATTATAGGTTCCAGAATTAGTTTATATTTACAATATTCCGTTTTTGGGCCGGGGCCCCTAAACTTGTTTATATGAGCTATATAAATATAATTTCAAAAATAGCTATTGCATGGGTGGATCATTCACTTCAAATGTGTGGACTACATTTTGAAAATCTACGCTTCTCATATGTAAAGCTATGTGTGGCCTGCTCACTTTTCAAAATCCTTCTAATTTATTAAATTACTCACCAGACGTTAAAAAAAATAGTGTGTATATAAAAATTACTTCAAAAACATAATTAAAACACAAACATATATTAATTTAAGTGGCATTGCAACGCATGTTTGGTACGCGCTAGTTATAAATAAAATTCAATATTTAGAATATTTCTTTATTGTATTCTTGAATTGTTATACAATTTTTCATACATGTTTTTGCTAATATAAAGATAACAGTATATAACTAATCTGTAAAAAATATAAAATTCCAACTAACGTCAAATTTTTCATCAACATCAAATCAATGGTCAAATATTTAAGATGCTCACCAGTCAAACCCTCATCTGAAAGTAAATATAATAAAAGATGTTTTTTATAGACAATATATTAATTTAGTAAATTTTAGTTGATAGCCAATTTACTAATCGGGGTCATAAGAGAGTAATCTCAGACCCTCCCCAAAATATGTGTGTTAGTTAGTATATTTATAAAATGTAAGAATATGATAATGCGGGTAGAATATCACATTGGTCTAAGCAATATTGATTACTTATGCCTCCGCTCAAATTCAACCACCAATGGTGAACGGGAAAAAAAATCACAGCTAATATAATGTAACACTATCATAAAAATTATAGTCAGTGGAATAAACAAAATTAAACAAGACATGCCCATTTGTAAATATTTAAGGCTTTTTACCCCCAACAAGTAATAGCAAAGACAAAACAGTATTGATTAAATTTTACCATTTCAGTTACAATTTGCCCATAATTACTAATATCTGTTAAGCAAAAAAAATTCCTTCATTACTGCTTTTCCCCCATCCTTAGAAAGCCTACTTATGCAGTACGTAACATCAGTGGCGTAGCAAGAGGGCTGGGATGCTGCGGACCTCACCGAGTGACACCACTTTAAGTGTGAAACCCAATTAAAAAAGTGTATGTTTACAGAAACACACTGCTTGGTCTAACCGAGAGTCATAAAAGGAAAACCGATCACACATACATTTTCTCACATTTAACCAATCCAAATGCGTGCTTTCAGTGGCGAATTAAGGGGGTGCGGACCGCACGAGGTGACACCAAATGGAACACTCTGCTCGGTCTAAACGTATTTCATTATAGAAAAACCGGTCAAATGTATATTTTCCACACTAACTAGTGCTTTATTTATAATTCAAGGATGATCCGTGAAATTTGAGGTGACCCTATAATTATTTTATAAAAACACCGTTTTTAACATGTTTTATTGCCGATTGAAGTGTTCGGCAAATTTCGTAAGTGACTGGACGCTATAATATCTAATTTCTAGAGAAACAAAACGTTTCATTGATATCAAAGAGTGTTTTCCCGGGTGATTCTAAGTACGTGAATCGACTCGTTAAAATAAAGAACTTTTTAAAATTGACATTTTTAAAATCAATTATTTTAACAAAATAACAAAATAACAAAATAATATATTGCTCAATTTTTTTATATCTCTTAATAACTAATGTAAATCTCTTAAATAAAAAAAAATGTTTTATCAATATATCAGAAATAATAAAAAAAATAACTCTTTCGTCAAAAGCGCCGCCTCTCAATATTTAAGAGTGAATGTCATACAGCACAAAGTCTTTTACGGGCTAATATGTTATTTTACGTTTATTAGATAACTTTCCCCTTGTTCGGATCTAATTGAAAACGTTAATCTTACACAGCAGTATCTGCTGACCAAAGGCTTCACTCTTGTCAAAATGATGACCAACCTAAATGCCTTAAAGTTTTTCTGCACTTAAATCGCTGTAACTTGGTCGACTATGCTATTGAAAAAGCACTTTTAAAATCAGACCAATATGGAATTTCGGTAGAGAGAAGATAAAGTGTCCAGCAGAGAAAGGCAGGAGAATAATCAATAGATGATTAACTAGCATAGAGAAGCAAAAAGTAAGAAGATAATGGAGTTTATTGCTTGCTTTCATTTTAAACCAAAGAGCATATCATCAGTGATCAATGAAGTAGCAGATATGTTTGGGGCTGTTCGAACCAAGGGTCTACTATCAGCAAGTTAAAAAAGTAATTGGAGTCCGTTCCAAAATTAACGTATTTTTATGATGCGTTATCAGAAGATAAACTTTCTAAAATAAACGACAAGGCTTGTCAGACCCCTATGGACAGCTAAAAATGAATTTAAAAAAATCATGGATTTAGTGAGTATTTGATGTTTTGAAATTTATATCTGAATGGTACTTACTAGAATCGCCTTCAATACTCTCACAACGCCTTCAATTGTTTCTTACGATCTCAGTGTCTCCTGCTACATGGGAACGGAGATTTTATAAACTAAGGCGTATCAATAAATATTTACGATCCAACATGACTTTCTTTATAAGACTCTACCATTTGAAAGTAATATGGTGAAGGATATTCATTTTGATCGGTTTGCAGCTTTGAAGACCAGGAAAATAAAAATTAATTAAAGAAAACCTATGTTAAAATAGCCATAACTAAATGTAGTTACAGTTCTTAAATACATATAATTCCTACCACTTAATTAATTTGTATTTGCTCTTTTCAATGCTATAATTTAAAATTATTTTAACGAGTCGAAATCAGTCGAGGAAAACGGGGTAGGGGGTGACCTCAGCAGGTGACACCAACCCTAGCTACGCCACTGTATTTTATTCAGTTATTCAAGAATTTAATATATATATATATATATATATATATATATATATATATATATATATATATATACACATATATATATATATATATATATATATATTATATATATATATATATATATATATATATATATATATATATATCACACATATACATATATATATATATATATATATATATATATATATATATATATATATATATATGTAAGCTAATATATGTATAAATATATATACTTTTCCTGTGAATCTTATATCCAATGTGGTAAAAGGAATTATATTGTTCAAAAAAATTAAAAATTTCATGTAAGTGTCATCTACTGTTGTTTAGGAATTTGTTGTTTGCTTCCTATCACAAACAAATAGCTATAATTTTAATCATAAATGATATGTAATACAAAACAATTTAAAAAAACTACTTTATAATATGAAATAATTTACTTCAAAGGCATCAATAATTTTAAAAGTATGTAAGTCATTTGCTGATGGTTAGGTTTTATATAAACCTTCGGATATCATTTTAAAATCTGCATTATAATGACTATGAATGATTGCCTCACGTTATAGACTAAATTTCATCATCATCAGTTGCCTTTAATAAGAATGTTTTGTTACAATTTACAGCTAATAATGTCAAAAGTATAAAATTGATTATCGTAATAGTTCTATCAATGTGTGAGGTCACTTCTCGACACCCCAGGCCTCTCCTTCTTGGCTACTCATGGCGGGCACAAAAGTGGAAAACGTATAGCTGTACATTGTAAAACATCCTTTCACGGTGTACGTTGTGCGATGGACTCCCAAGCAATGTTTTGTGGGTTTAGTGTCTTAGAAAGTCGCAGTCCTAGGTTACGGAGGCTCAAGATTTAGTATATGGGTTTGTAGCGCTGGACTGAAACCTCATAATCAGACATGAGAGATTATTTTTCCGCTCAGCTTTTAGAACACCTCCGTTACTATTAATACGGCAACCATGCTATATATGAAACGATTTAAGTTATTAAAACAGGAGACTTTCCTACTAGTTACATGCTGATTGTATCTTCCAATCACAAGGAATTGAAATAGTGTCATTAAAGGGAGCACATAATCGTACATAACATACAATGTATTGACAACATTATGTACCTTACAACCGTCAGAACATGCATGTCTTGCTAGAGCTGACAGTGGACACATGATTTTCATTAATATAATAATACCAAAAATAAATTATGCTAAGCTAATATATAACTAAAATTACGCGTGCGTAGTTTTTTTCGACCGGGTTCAGGTATTTTGAGCAAATACCCGTTGGGTCCAAGTTTTAAACACACACATACATTAAATATTTTATCATTTTCACGATACAGTTCAACAAAATACCTGTTGACCGTTAAACAACAGGCCTCCAGGCAGCCCTACAAAAAACTATTTTTTTTTAAAACATAAGCCTACCGAGAGTCCTACACCCTACCTGCCGAACTTTAAACAATAGCATTTCAGACAATCCTAGACTCTACCTGCCGGCCTTTAAACAATAGTCCTAAAGACGTTGATATTTTCATCCATTGTTTTGATTACCTTAAATGTTCTCTTTACTTTATTCCATTTCAGAAACAAATAAATTAAATATAATTAAAAGAAACAATGCTATTATTTTATAACAATCAAGTTGAATAACTTTGCTACACACGGTGTTTGAGAAAATAAAAAAGCTAGGACTTAACCGGATGCAGTTTATAACTGTGTATGGGTGTTTTTAGAAATAAGCCAACAGACAGTTTTACACACCACCTTCCGGTTTTAAACAATATGCCTACAGGCAGTCCTGAAGACATTCCTATGCTAAATCTGCCGGCTTTTTGACAATGGTGCTATAGACAGTCCTACACAAAACAAGTCGGTCTTTAAACAAGATGATTTCAGACAACCCTACACCAAAAATGACTCTTTAATGATAAATATAAAAGTCAAATCCGATTAATATTCAACATTTTTACCTGCGTTCAACCGAAATACATGACGCTCGATGCTTATCAGCTTTTTTTCTCCCTCACTACTATTACTATTGTTATGTAGAGCATGTTTACAAACTTTCCTCGTGCGTGCACTCTGGTTGACCAAGCATGAGACGTTACGTTCATAGAAGGGCGTGGCTTAGCCTTTTGATCTATGGTGTTTATTGCGGACAGAAAATAAAAATAATTAATTTGCTCTCAGTGGTGTTTGTGTCGAATGTTCGTGATTGTATTAGACAAGTAAAGGCGTTTTTTTAAACGCGTCGGTAGACTCACATATATAGGGGATTGACAGGGAGAGACGGATTCAGACGGAGATTCAGATACTTTTTATTAACTTTACGAGACAATTGTATTATTCTTTTTGTGCTCATATGTGTTTATTTGCATTGATCATTCATGATTATTCATTGGTATAGTGTACTAACAACTGTGTACCTGTACAAGATTTTCACATACATGTGTAATTACTTTTTTTGTTTTTGTTTTGTAATTGTATTATTACTAAATTAAATACTACTAATTGTAATTGGCAACTGTTTTTGCGTGTCGTATCTTTATTATTGTATTTCTTTATGGTATCGTCCTTTGTTAGGCACTGTTTGATCAAGGCATAACTTAAAACAAGAGATTAATTTCTCACAATAGAAGCCAGTGCGTAACATTATAAAACAAGGTGGAAGGTCAGTTTTGAAAGAAAGCAGTCACGCCAGAAGAAAATATATAAGAGATAAGCTGAACATATCCTTTTGTCTCATTAACGCTTTGAGTGAGACAACAAATATCTAAAAGCTATTTCATCATCCTTGAGATGGGAGGATTTTCTAAGACAATTAATATCAAAATGGCTAACATGTGTTCCTTATGTAGACTCCTGGTAAACATGGTGTTAAGAGCAAAAATAAATAATTACCGTTTAAATTTTACAATCTTAATAGAAATCTTAATAATTAAAACAACGTAATTTAAAGTCATCTCAAAAATATGTATTAAACTGAAAAGATTGAAATTGCTACAAAAAGTAACAAAGTATATGTTCCTGCTTAGTCTCACACAGCTTTAATGTTCATTGTTGTTTAGATTCAACATTCTTTTATTTTAGGCCATTTGAAAACGGGAACAATAAGATCGATAACCCCTTCTTAAAGAAAATGAGTGGAAGTATGGTGCGTGGCGCTCTAACAAGATGTTTATGCTTATGGAATAACTTTGTTAGAAAAAGAAAACAACATTGCTATTCTTACACATTTTGATCCATAGACCTAAATACATTAATTTGTAATTTTGAAGGTACTTTTAATTTATTAAAATTTTAAAGGCCCTCTATCAAACTTTTGTTCAAATTAATATCTAACTTTTCACCCTTTTCCAAATTAAATGCATTTTAACATACGTTGTAAATCTAACATAAACTGTTAAAATACATCCCATTTTTTAGTTTAAATATGTTCAGTAACCTAAATTTTATCAAATGACATCAATGGCCAAGCTCAGCATTCAACCGTGTCATCGTTAGAACACAAGCCTAAGACTCGTCTGTGTTTACAACAAAAGCTTATTCGAACAACTTTTTTCGTTGGTAACTGACATTAGCTCAGGCAATGGAAAATCTCCCTATTGCAGATATAAGCAATGTCTGGTCGGATATGAATGCTACGTGCTCCTCTTGGGCTAAACAATGCATACATACGTGTGAAAATCGTTAAATGAAGAGATCTGCCATCATTACTATGTGAGTCAATGCTTTCGATTTATTTGTTATTAATTTTTTCATTTGATTTACATTACTTAAACGTTTTTTGCTCTATCGCTAAACAGTTAATACGAAAGTTTATTATGTTTTGCAGTAAAATTAAAATGTGCCACCTGACTCCACGTTACATGATAGAAAATGTGAAACTGTTTTATCTTTTAACTACATTTCATCCTAAAGATCTCAGTAATACATTATATTTATCTGTTATCCCCCTTTTTTTTGTTAATAAGAATTCGAAATATACTGTATAAAATTGTGTATTATTTTGTGGGACTAACCATGCATGCATGTGTTGGTAAATTTAATGGTAACCATTGCTATAAATAAATCGAAAATGTATGTACGGTATTATGAATTTTTAAAGCATTTCTGAATTCATTACTGCTCGATATGGACATATTCGTGTTCGCCTGTTACTGAAATATTTTTGTTTTCCTTTTTCTCACATCATTTCATTTCTAGCTCGGTTTCTGATTTTTCAAAAAAAAAATATTTTAGAAAGATTTTTAAAATGATAATGCCTGAGGACTGACTCCGAGTAAACTACCCAATGCTCAACGTCCACTTACCAAACTGTAAGCCTGCAAGCTACAGAAGATAACTCTTTGAGGGTAAAACATTCAACAATATACAATTGGCAAGTCAACATTTGTTCAAGGCTAGAAAACTTTAGTAGTCGAGGAAGTGGATGGTCCCTTCTCAGTTCCCCCAGCTTCTTAGTATGACACAGAAGACAATGGAGTCAGTTAATTACTGGATGACTATAAACAAACGTAAACTGAACGATGAAAAGCCCGACTTGATCTTCATTGCTACCACTCAAAAGTTAAAATATATAGATAACACCAAAACCATTACTCTCTCAGGTATACATATTGAGTTTGTTCAAACAGGGCGAAAGCTGGGTGTCTATTTAGACAGAACACTAACTATGGAAAATCACATTAACATGCTTTGGGAGGCGATTTTTCTAGAGCAGCGCAGAATTTGTCATAGCAGACCATTTTTGACATTAGAAACATCAAAGAAGCTGATGTATGCATTTGTGCTATCACACAAGGACTACTGCAATGCTCTTATGCTGGGTCATCCAGCTACGCTCCTAGATAAAATTTAAAAAGCACAGAAAAATGCAGCTCACACTGTTTTTCGAAAGCACAAATTCGACCTCGCTGAGAGATTTGCATTGGCAGCCGGTCCGCACTCGCATAGAGTACAAAATTGCAAACACTGTGCTGGCGCTGGTTGCATGACCTATTTCCATCCTATCTCAAAGAGCTGCTGTCGCTTTATGTACCTCATTAGACAACTATGCTCATCTGATAGTTGCAAACTCTCGATACCACGTGTTAGCCTTGAGACTTACGAGGGGCAAACTTTCGCATTTGCTGGCCGAACAATTTGGAACACTCTTCCTGTTGCTCTTAGAAACAGTCACTGGAGTCTTTCAAAACAGATCTGAAGACATATCTATTTCGCTAACACCTGCTGGGATGATGTTGTCTATCTAGCTATTATCTTGTGGCTGTGTATTGTCCTGTGTTGTTTTATGGTTGTTAGGTATGAAAGACTAGGCTGGTCACGGTTGGAGAAACGACGACGACAATCCAGGCTCTCCATGATGTGCAAGATAAATAATGGGCTGGTCCACTGTTCCAGTATTAAACAGAAACTCGTCCCTCTCCCCCGTAGACAGTGACGAGGCCTTGACAGGCAATTCAGGCTCACACCAGCAAGAAGCCAGTATAGGAGCTGCTCATTCCTGCCCAAGACAATCAGGGACTGGAACAATCTTTCAAAAGGAACAGTTGAGGCGACAACACTAGACACATTTGTGTCTATTGCCTCAAGCCTTCAAACCACTAGTGCATGATTTCCTCATCACCACCAGTAACAGAAACATTGCAAATCCCACCTACATGCATGGGAGCCAAAATGACCAATACATTGATCGTGGGCCCTTAAGATATAGAAGAAGAAGAAGACTTAGAATGGATATTCTCGTATATAGTTTATGCAAAGTTGCATTTTTTATTTCAATGTGGTATATTATAGACTGTTTCATTTCTCTTTTAATACACTAGACTATGTACCACGCTTCAAGCCTTTTGGGAGAAAGCGTCATTTTCAAATAAACTTTATTATTATTATTACTTAAATAAATTTATATATTAGGCGAGTAAATTAATTATATTAAATATAATTTAAATTGATACCGGAAAGAAGATACATATTTTTTACAAAGCAATAAGAAATGATGGCGAAATATAACGGCTACACGGGAGGCCAATAATATCTAGCCATTACTGACAAACCAGGAAGCAGATATGCAAAAGTTTGTCAAGACCATATTCGTTAGCATCTGGTTTGCTGAACTTATAATACTTTTATATCCAAAACTTTTCTTTAATTGTATGTAAAGAAATATAATAGTTTTATTGTTATAAAATTGGTTCTAGATTTCATTTAAATTACTTGCATGAGTATATGAGGGATACTACGCTCCTTTGTTAGTGCACATAGAAAATACATTAAACCCTTAGACAATAACAGGTGGTTATTCATATAATTTGTATTTGCATTATGCACTTGTATTTTTGTTCTACCGATGAAGGCATGTGCCGAATTGTATACTTGTGTATTTTGTAAAGTAAGTATTAGAGCATAACTTATATTGTTGTATTGACACACATTTTTCGTGTCTAGATAATTTGGTTATTCATAGGATAGACATCCATCAAATTAAAGCATTTCATTACAATTATAAAAATAATGTACATAGTTAATTTCATAAATTTAAATAATATTAAATCTTTAAAAACCCTTATTTTATACTTATTACTTAGCTCTAGATGACACAATGGTATTTACTTAACTTTGAAAACTTTGACGACAGATTCAGGAAAACGAATTTGGTTTAGCTTTCTGACAAGTTCTGCAGTATCCCATACTTCCCACTTTTCAAACTCAGAAGCCTGTGTTTTCTGAAATAATAAAAATGTCAGTAGAATGATAAAGAAACTGTCTACGCTAATCGCTATAGCGTTGAGTGTAAGCATGGTCATTTAAATTATAAAATTATTTTTATAATTTCAATCATGTATGTTATGTAATTCAAAAGAATGTAAAAAGCCTAATTAATAATATGAAATAATTTACTTAAATTAAAAACAATATTCCAAAGGAATCACGATTATAAAATAATGTACTTGCTATGTACATGTCCATTAAAACATATTAAACTTCTATATTAATGTAAATGAAGATTATAAGACAAATGTTGTACACTAAAAAGTATAATTTAAATTGTTTTAAAAAAAATATATATATTATTACAATTTTCTGCAACCATATAATATAGATTTACCATAGCAGAGCTCCACTGATAAAATGATGTACTGTAAAAAATAAAAAATAACGATATTTATTTTTAGTGTTGAACATTTGATCTTTAAAATAGCTTTATGCCTACATAATTTTAGACCTATAACTAAAAGGCACATTATTCTAAAATTAAACAATAGATAAAATTAGAAAATTTAAATATAAAAATTTATATTTTTATGCTTCGTATTTTTGGTCACATTTAACAAACACGATTGAATGTAATTTACATTCATAGATTGTAGACATTTGCTATTAAAGAGAAGTAAACATTAAATGTTAAATCTTACTACCTTGGGGTTGTCTGCAAGCTTGCATTTTGCGAAGCCCCTGGAAACAAGAACTTAAATATAAAATACTGTGATGGGGATAGTGGGGGATGAAGATAGAATAATAATTTATACAATATTTGTTTTTTTAGTCGTGTTTCATTAACTTTAATTTTTTGCAAAATTTTACGTTAAATTTTGAGATATTAGCAAAGTTTATTAAATGCTAAACTGTATTTACTTTTTATAAGGGGTAGGTTATTTTTGTATTTAAAAATCGTTTCTGTTTGCTAAAACTTTGCTTGTAAACGATATTTATTTTTCAAACGTGTTTCGTTTTATGGTCTGAACTGGCTGTTAGAAATTTTATACAGCATAAGGGATGGATAGGCAACTGGAGTGTTATATAATATTGTAAGAATTAGAATTCTGTGAAAATGTCATAATTTGTTGTCTTTGTAATATGTGCTCAGAGCCATAAACAATCTAAAACAACACAAAACAATGAATAGCAATTTTGTTGAGATTATCGTACAACAAAATATAAGAAATAGATTTATTAGCAATGTAAAAAAGCAATGGGATTTCTTTATTTTTCAATAAATGTGTTTTGATATTTTAAAAAAAAAATCATCCTTTTAGAATGGAGAGAAAATAACGAATCAGACAACAATTATTAAACGTGCGTATGATTTTGCATTTTAAATAGAAATTGTTACATTTTAAATGTTGAAACGGGATTTACTAGTTCCAATAGCTTGGTTGTCTAGGGGTTACTATAACTCAGCACAGCATTGATTCATAGAACAAAACCATCTATATTGCGATCATTTGAAATCATAACCATTCTTAATAACATCATTTCTATTTCTAAAGATGGGTACAAAATCCCAGCATTGCAACAGGCACATTAATATTTTCAGAGAAAAACACACAACATCAAATCCTATAACGATTAACATATGTGCATATAAAATATTCACATCCCAAAATTTAGTTCACTAAAATCCACCCCCCCCCAATCCCATTTTTCAACTTTTCGTTGACTTCACTTAAAGTAGTGATTTCAAAGTCAATAATTGCATCAAAACATTTTTCAATAACGACCAAACAAAACAATACAAGAGTAAGTCCCAAATGATAATAGAGAACTCGTTATACTTTGCAAAACCATTATTTGTTTTTTAAATAAGTAACTACACATTCTAAATTTACCTAAAAATGAATTCTGACAACTGGGGGGGGGGGGGAAGAAAATTACCACCCCCACGTATTGGTATGGAGAGACATACATTGTTAAGTATTATATTAACATATTTAAAAGGGCGGGATAGTTCACTTGCCAGTCACTTGCAAAAATCGTGTAAAATTTTACCCAGCTCAGCTCTCCCCTCTCAAATAATACGTGTTAACGAAACTTGACACAAAGTCAATTCACAAAAGTAACATGCATATGAAGTAAAAAACAAATTTATAACCAATGGCCTCACTGAAATGTTTAACTAAACTAGCAAAATAAAAATGGTAAGCTTTACATCCCAACACGCGACTCCTAACAAAAAACGTAAACATTTTAATAAACGTAAATTATTAGTAATCTTATCTCAAATTTTGAACACTACCGGTTCTCATTACATAATAAAACCTACACAATATCAAAAACAAAAGTCCTCTCACCTAGTCTAACCTCATATAAAAAGCTCACAAACTCCCGTTAACTTCGACATAAAGGCAAACATTGTTAGCAAAACTCGATTGTCTGAGTTTGAGCTGGACTCGACACTACCATTGTTCTCAAAAATAGATCAACCAGTGTCTCCAACATTACAAAGCTAATCAATTGGACCACGTCCCTCGCAGCTCTACGTAAAGTCACCCTTAATGATCTTTACCTCCGTCCACGTATTGATCTTGCAACTGTCAAGCCCACGACCTCCCCGTACTGATAAATATAGCCTGTACAGTTCTTAAAACCCTTGAAGTCCTGCACGAAATACAAATCCTGTTTACTACTAAACTAACCTTCACCTCTTGTACAAAATACAAATATCCCTCTTTTATAAAATCTAAATTGTATACTTCAGAAGATCAGAATCTCACTCCTGTACAAAATCCCATCATCTCCCATGAACAATATCAAGGCATCTCTCATTGACAACATTAAAAGCCACATGTTAATAGTGATTAAAAAAATTAAAACTTGCACATAATCACAAATCATATGTGCCAAATTAACAAAAAAATTTTCCTGTGCTTTAAGATGTTCTACTTTCTAATTCAAAATACAACAATCTAACCGATGCCTATCCGATTGTACCATAATTTATGGTGCTGTCCCTACACTCAGTTTTACTGGTATGAAATACCTAGAAATATCTAAACTCATTTAGAAACTCGATATTTTTCTCTCTTATGTAGATGACGTGTTTACGTCATGAACTTTAGCAGAAACAAAGCTCTAGACCGCATTTAATGTGTGGCTGGCTAAAACTAGTCTCTGTGCACCTTGTTTAAAAATAAATAAAATTAATAGTTTGTATCCTTCACAATTATGTATAAAATCTGAAGAAACTTGACAAGGGAAACAATGCGTACGTTGGTTCTCGAAAAAAAAAATAATGTTGTATATTTTTAGTACCTTAATGAAACGTATTAATTGTAATTAGCCCTGATAGAGTATCGCTTTTTTTTTATTGTATTTATCATCTGGTATCGTCTTTTCTTTTAAGCACAGTTTTAGAAAGAGCCATACACTTAAACAGGAATTTGCTTACTCCATACATATAGCAGTACATAACAAAATTGGGTGACTTGTCCATGGATATTTGAATCCATATTTTTATTTCTCAAAAACCCCCAAGGTAACGAAATTGTGGGCTATTCCTCTGATTCTTGAATCCATATTTTTATTTATAATTAACACTAATAACGAAATTGCATTGCTTGTGCTGAGATCATTTGAATCCATAACTTTCTTATTACACAAGTAATAACTTGAGTGTTCGTCTGTGGATTTTGACCAATTTTTTTCATTAAAGTACTCAGACTAAATTGAGTACACGATATTTAATTTTATAATTTTGCGACACCGATAACAGAGCTGGCTGCAACTATTTTGAGTTAAATTGTTATAGCTTAAACCTTTATAAACTTTGTAGTATTATATTTTGAAATGTGTCGAAATGGATTATGTTGTTGCAAACCAATCAGCAGCGGCATTAGAAAAATGTTCTAGTAACTAGGTACTTTTAATTGCTTAAGATTTAGGAATAAGTGTAGCTCAATCGGCAGTATAAAAATTTAAATATATTACGACATATGATAATCACCCATATAGTGGATGAGGAGTATTTGACTTAGAATGACCAGGGCTCAGTCACACAGCCGAATGATCCTATTATGGGTCTCCAATTGAAACCCAAACAACTTAGCTAGAAAAAAACAGTGAGCTTAAACAAATTGAGCTAGAGGGTCAGAGAGATAAAGAGAAAAAAGAAAATGATCTTAAACATATGGAGCTAAATGTTCAGAAAGAGAAAGAGGAAACTGACGAGTTCTTAAACAAATGGAGCTAGAGCTTCTGAGAGAAAAGGACGAAAGCTTAAACAAATGGAGCTAGACATACAGAAAAAAAAAAGAAAATAAATAGAGACCTACAAATAAAATTAAAACAAATGGAAATACCTGCCATATTGGGAGCAATGAAAAATTGACTCTTGGCTCTTGCCTGTCAGAGTTACGATGCAATACAATTTACAAAACTAATATCTGCCTTTGAAGAAAAATTCGTGGACCAATTATTTCGGCAGTTTGAAATAACTGTCTTAGTTTTAAAATTCCGGTAATTATGTGGTCTACCTTACTGGTAGGACAGCTGAAGTTTGTGTGTCCTTCAACGTGGAACAGTGAAGGAACTATAAACTTGTAAAATCTTTAATACTAAATGCTTATGAATGTGTCCCCGAAGAATACCGTAAAAAGTTTAGAGAGCTGTGCAAAATGATGACCCTACTCATGTAGAGTTGTTCAGAAAAAAGATACGATTGCTGATAAGTGGCTGCGCACAACAAACAGCAACACAAACTTAAATAATTTCAAGAAAGTCATGCTGATGTAGGATTTTAAAAATTATGTTTGTACAGAGATATGAATACATATTGTGGACCGTGGCGAAGGTGACACACATACAGCAGCAGTGATAGCTGATGAATTCACAAACTCACATAAACTCTCAAAGAACTAATTTGACACCTATCAAAACAAGCATAATAAGGCCACAACATCGACTTATAGCAAACCTCCACTAAATCCATATAGGAAATGAAAAAAACCAAAGAAATTAAAACAAAATACACATGTGCCTACTGTAAAAACAGATTAAGGTTTTGTTTTAGCTGGTCCTGGTCATATCTGATGGCGATCATCCTATACAACGCTGTGTCAAATGCAAAAATTCTTGCTTGGGTTGTCAGTTTTGGGGTACGTCATTAATGTTTAAAAAGACCTGTCACATATCTAATATTTAGGCATACATTTTGTTTCGTAAAAATAATGTATTCTTTTTGTGAAATAGAAATAACAGGAGGTGGAGGAATCATGGGATAGAGTTTTAACGGTCTTTAGTATGGTTCTGCAAGGATTCATATATTTTGCACTGGCCATGTTCATTTTAGTTATTAATAGCAGCTCAATGCTCATTTTGTGAAACATAATAAGTTGTATGAAAGATTATATTTGACTCTGATCTACAGAGATATTGTTTTATTGTGTGTTCGTTCATCAATCAATAAAAGTCGTGATGCTAATTCCTCTGGTACTTATTTTGGATAAACATGGTGAACAAATGTAAAATACGGATGCACAGTATAGTATAAGTGATAATTACAACCCTAAAAATAACAAAATCATAATACAAACAACTGTGTTTATGATACGTTACAGGAACAAACATGGGTCAGCACTGGGGACCCCTGACTTCACATCGACAAAGGAGGAGCTTGTACCATCTACCACTACTGCTTTGCATCGGTGACTGACAAAGCTATAGATCCACGTTTTAGTGGTGCCTTGGATCGCATATCTCTGGAGTTTGTGTAGAAGCAAACTATGATAAACATGGTCAAATGCCTTTGGAAAGTCCATCACCAGCACGTCAGTTTGCTTGTAGTTCTCCAGATTGGTTATCAAGTCATCTACTCTTTCAAGGAGCTTGGTTTCACAAGATCTATTTACTCAAAAGCCATGTTGATAGTCATCGAGTATATTTTCGCTTTCAAGATGCATCATTATATGCTCCAACTGTTTGCAGGTGACGCTGGTGAGGGATATCTGATGATAGTTGGCAGGGTTGGAATATTTCCCGTTTTTTCGATTTAGTGAACCTAACTCTACCACACTCTCATATGTAACGTCAGTACTTAAAGGAAATGTTACTGAAATCTTTGATAGTGTCCCAGAAAAAGTTGGTACTTACGAACTTAAAAATTCTTGAATAATTGCCAACTTTGATCAGAAACTAGGATATTTGTCATTGTCAGAGAAGTATCTTGTTACGTCTGTTATTGTAGATTTTGTTTCACTTCTCTTTGAAGAGATTTTTAAAATCAATCTTGCTGTACCAAAAAAATATAATTAATCCTGTCTGAAATAAAATACATGCTTGAAAACGATATAATTGAACTAAGCACGTAAATGGAGTTGTCCATGTATTTCGTTCCAAACCCTGACGAAAGTAAATGATTTTGCACTGACTTCAGGACGGTTTCCTCTGTACAAGCCGCAACGTTATCTACGCCATTGTCTGCACCCGCTGTCAGATGACATACATAGGAGAGACTGGACACCGTTTCTCTGACAGGTGTACCGAACACCTCCGAAACATTACACAAGATAAACAGTGTCCCGTCTCCAAACACTTCAATAGTATTGACCATCAGGGCAAGGCGAACTTTTCAATAAGTGCGATTGTGGGCGGACTTTTCTAAAAGTGCGATTGTGGCTAGCACGAACACCGCCAGCCGGGTCAATTTTGAACACAGACTTATCCTGACTTACGGCACTTTGACGCCAGATGGGATTAATGTTATGTCTCTGTTCACAGCTTGACCCTAGCTCCGCCCCTCCACGTTCTGACCTATCACAGTGAACATTTTTCTCCTCCTTTTTTTCGCCGCTGCTTATTTAAACTCTCACTCATTTTCCTTCTGCCACACTTCTATTGCTGCCCACAGATACTACTTTCCAGCTAAGTGCTATTTCTTATTTTCTTACCGTTTTTTCTGTTGTTTTGTTCGCTGACGAAGGCTTTCTGCCGACACGTTCGTTGTTTTGTTGCGTGTATTTTTTCAGGTTTAACCCTACTCTGTTTTACTCATTTTATTTTGTACTAACCTGATTGCAGTCTCTCCCCTTATTACCCCTTAATGTGGTCCAGATGCATTATACCAATTTAAAGTTATATTGTTCCTCAGCTATATTCAAACGTCTATGAAATAATATTATTGCTAACTAAGAATTTTCAGCGCCTACATTCATAATATAATTTTTTACAGTCAAGAATTTGCAAATCATGCATACCAGTTAAGATCTGTGTTTAAAAACTTTTGCAGGCTAATGTAACTGTAAATGAAAATAAGTTTGAATTTTGTCATGGAATATTTAGGTCACGTAGTTTTATATTGTTTTTTTTTTTTTTTTGAATGTGGTAAATTTTAGACTGTTTTTTTATTTCTCTCTTTAATATGGTTGACTTTGTACCGCGCTTCGAGAAAAAAGTGAATGAGATTTTTTAGGAATGGCAGGCTAAAATAGGAATTTTGCTAAATCTCAGTTATTGCTTCTCCTTAAAGTAGAGACCGACCGAAAGTGATTTTCTGATTTCGGCTGAAGCCGAAAATAGGCCGAAAGTTTAAAATGACTTTCGGCTGAAACCGAAAAAAGGCCGAAGGTTTAAAAATGACTTTCGGCCGAAATCGAAAAAAGGCCAAATATTAAAAATGAATTTCGGCCGAAACCGAAGCCGAAGCCGAAACCGTGAATGTAATATTAAGTTATTTTGAAATTCGATCTCGCATACATCTGCATACATCGAAAATGATGAGGGAAAGTATAAATATTTAAATTCTTTTTATAAAAAATGAGATAATCGTGAATATTAATAAATAAACATCTAAAATAGGGGTCTCAAACTCGCGGCCCGCAAGCCATTTGTGACCCGCAAGACGATATTTTTCGGCCCGCTACATGACGGAAAAGTTTAGTGTAAATGTGCCGGCCCGTTTCCCTCATTCTCATATCTATAACGTGATTCTCCGCGACGGTTTCAGTCGAATCACACCGACTGTCTAATTCTGATTATTTTTTTATATATTTTTGTATGCAACAGTGAGTAGGCGGATGAAAGTGAATCCTAGTTCTTGAGAACCCTTAATGATTTTATTGTTATTTATAAAGGTTGAGCAGATTGTAACAGTTGTAATCGCTTTTTT
>CAXITT010000160.1:198966-243346 GCA_964033795.1 Lymnaea stagnalis | reverse complement strand
TTGTTCTTTAAGATCGTTTAGTTTGTTATTAAAGATCGCTTAGATTGTTCTTAAAGATCGCTTAGTTTGTTTTAAAGATCGTTTAGTTTGCTCTTAAATGTCCCTTAGTTTGTTGTTAAATATCGTTTTCGCTGAGTATTAAATGACCAAAAACTAGAGTTACTTTCGGCCGGTGGCCGAAAGTCTAAGTCAATTTCGGCCGAAACCGAAGAAAAACCGAAAGTTAACTTTTCTCTTTCGGCCGAAACCGAAATAAAGCCGAAAGTTAACTTTTCAGTTTCGGCCGAAACCGAAACTTGGCCGAAAGAGATAAAATGGCCACTTTCGGCGCCGAAACCGAAGCCGAAGCCGAAATTCGGTCGGTCCCTACCTTAAAGTAATATGATAAAGAAAATACAAACTTTTTTTGGTTGATGATTGTCAAAAAGCATTCAAAAATATTATACATATTCTAGCTAATGCTCCTTTTTATGTAGTACACTATTGGCCATGCTTGAAGTTTGCTTGACCCAAATTAGATACCTAGCAGATGATAGCATTTGTGGTGCGCATGGCTTAGTCTTTGAAGTATCGTGTTTACTCCCGCACTACCAATTAAACATGGTTAGTATGTCTATTAGTAGCTTATAGAAAGTTATCGATTGTATTAGAAAAGTAAGAGCGTTTCTAAACGCGTTGGTAGACCAACACATATAAGGGATTGACAGGCACAGAGAGTGACATAGATTCAGATAGATATATTTTAACTTCAAGAGACATGTAATATTATTTGTGTACGTATGTGTTTATTCGCTTTCGTCATTGTACATTGTTAATTGGCACATTGTATTCTCTGTGTACCGGTACAAGATCAACCATACTCTTTAAGTTGATGATTTGTAATTATATTTATTTTGTTTTGTAATAACATTATTACTAAATTAAATTGTATTAATTGTAATTGGTACTGTTTTGGGTGTCGTATTTTTGATAATTTGATTTCTCTATGGTTTCGTCTTTTTTTACGCACTGTTTGAACGAGCCATAAATTGAAAATATGAGATTAATTTCTCACAATAGAAGCCAGTGCGCAAAAAATTGGGTTGCTCCTTCGGGATACAACTGAATCTAGTTTATTATTTCTCGCAAGCCCCCAAATTTAACAATTTTTGGCTCTTCCGGGGATAACCGAATCCATATTTTCTTCTTACTAGTCCCCAATTTTTACAATTGTGGGCTCTTCCGAGGATAATTGGATTCATATTTATTATTTCTTTAAAATCCCCAATTTAACAAATTGTCGGTTTGTTCTTTGATATTTCAAGCCATACATTTTTACACCGATAATAAATTGAGTGTTTGTTTGTGGTTTTTGAACCACTGTTTACTTTAAAATACCCACATTAAATTGAGTTCACGATACCATTTTATGATACCAACAACTAGGCTTGTTAAAATTTAATCTTTAAAATCAATTAAATTGGTGTGTTCACTTAGCATACATTTTTTATAAATCTTAGTGTTATATTTTGCCTGTGACAAAATGGATCTTCATGCTGAAAATCCATCAGTAAAAGCATCAGACAAATGTTCTAGGAAGGAGATATTTTCCATTGCTAAAGATTTAGGAATAAATGTAACTAATTCGACAGTAAAAAATACCGTACGAGAAATGATCATGATCGCCCACTTAGTGGATGAGGACATATTACCTGTGGATGAACTGGCCTCAGTCACACAACTGTATGATCCTAGTATGGAGCTCCAACTGAAGCTCAAACAAATGGAGCCAGAAAAACAACGTAAGTTTAAACAAATGGAGCTAGAGCCACAGACAGAAAAACATTAGAGATCTAGAAATAAAATATAAAGACATTGAAATAACGACCTATTTGGGAGCAATGAAAAAGAGAGTCACGGCTTTGCACGTCAGTGTTGGGATGTAATTAAGTTTGCAAAAGTAATCTCAAAATTTGCAGAAAAAGAAGTTGACCAATATGTTGCACAGTTTGAGACATTTTAAAATTCCTGAAAATATTTGGTCTACATTACTGCAAACAGCTCTGATCGGAAGGGCATCCCGAGACTTTGTGTCCTTGAAAGCGGAACAACGCGTGGACTATAAACTTGTACAATTTTTAATACATAAAGCTTATGAATGTGCCCCCGAAGCCGACCATAAACATTTTAGGGATCTGTGGAAACGTGATGACCAGACACATGTTGAATTCCTCCGGGAAATTGAACGACTCCTGGACAAGTGGCTGCACGCAACCAACACTGACACAGATTAAAAAAGTTCAAGAATCTCATTCTGATGGAGGAGTTAAAGAACTGTGTTCGTGCAGAGGTGCGAATACATATTGCAGACCTCGGTGAAGGCGACGCATTTACGTGAGTAGTGTTAGCTGATGACAACACCATCACACGTCAATTTTCATAGAACCGATTTTACACCAAAAAATACAAGCTCAATAAGACAACAGCATCAACTTACAGTAAACCTCCACAAAAGGCCTATAATCCTGGTACAAAAGAAACAAGTCCAAAAGACACATGTGCCTACTGTAAGAAAGAAAGACATACGAGGGATGAGTGCTGGAAACTTAAGAAGAAAACTGAGAAGACCACACATCCTGGTACACAACGTCTCCGATTGTACGTCTCGTCATACATCTGGAAACAAATTTTCAAAATTCAAGAGTTTTTGCTCGCCAGATGTCCATAAAAACTTAAAAGAGGTTTGTCACAACTCATCAAACAGTTTCAATATGAACACTAAGGCTAGTTTCACCGACACCTGCCAAGTTCCTGCTTCGACTGATAGTTTTATAAGCTTGTCGCCAAGATCCTTTTGCTCCAAGAAGAGGTGTACGTCAAGAGGGCGTCTTACTGAGGACTTGTGTTTAAGTTTTGCCGACTCTACCCAAAGTTTTACTTCCTCTACCCTAGCCGAATGTTCTCAAGACTCCAACAAGAGTTTACCTAAAAGGTCCAAACTTCTACACCAGATATTACTGCTGTCATACAAGACTTCGTGCCTTTCATATCGCAAGGATTCGTATCATTTCCAGTTGTTTTTTCCAGTTTTCGACCAATAAAAATCTTACGAGATACAGATGTTTAACAGTCCTTACTACTTGAGGGTATTCTTCCCTCGTATGAATCTACTGCTATTGGGAGCAACATCCTGTTACAAGCTGTAGAGCTGGGATGCATAGATGTACCTTTACATATCATCAATCTGATATCAGAGCTCGTCTTCGGACCAGTGGTTGTGAGTGTCCGACCAACATTACCATTGGACGGCATCTCGATTCTGCTAAGCAATGACTTAGCTGTTCGGAAGGTCATATCCGAACCAATCGTATCTCATGAACTGTGTTTCACTGAATATCAGGAAGAAGATCAAGAATTGTATCCAGCATGTGCTGTGACAAGGGCCATGAGTTCCAAGATCTCCACAAAAGAGATTTCACAAAAAAAGCAAAAAAATGTTCTTCCTTAAATTGACCTGGGAAAAATATTTTTTGCCAGTCTAAACGAAGAGTCAAGTAATAACAAGACTCCAACTCGAATGCAACTTATTGAAGAGCAGAAGAGTGATCCGGAAATATTCAAACTTCAAGAGATATGTTATTACATTCAAGATGACATACTTATGAGAAAAAAGCGACCTTCAGACGCAAATGCTGATGAAGAATGGAGGATAATTCAACAAAGCAGTTCAAGAATCACTAGAATTCAGCGCCTTCGAACTAGTGTTTTGCCAACGGTTCGCGGTTGCCTTAAACTTTTAAAAGACACGTGGATGTCATCGACACTCACTGAAGGACTTCTTAACTATGTCCTAAAATTTAAAACTAAATTTTTTAATGCCATAAATTAGGCTAAATCACATTTAAAAGATTCACAATCAAAAATGAAAATTTGGTACGACAAAAAAACACCATTCATACAGTTTGCTTAAGTGAACAAAGCGCCTGTGCTTTTGTATTGCTTTTGCCAACACCAGGCAGGCACAACAGGCTAGATATTTTAGTCCTTGTGTTGTTGAATCCAAAATTAATTATTTAAATTACATTTTGTTAACACCAGATCATAAAAGAATGAAACAGTTATGTCACATTAATTTGTAATAAGAATATGTTGATTGAAAAAGTCATAGTCATTGTCCATCCTCAGAACCTAATGTTAACAAAATTTCAACTGTAACTTCACTACCTACAGAAAAGTTTACATAAACCTTTGATAGTGTCCCAGAAAAAATGGTAATTTTCAACTTAAAAATTCAGAAATACTGGCCAATTTAGATAAGAAAATAAAACATTTATCATTGTTAGAGAAGGATGTTGTTAAGTCTGTTTTTGCAGATTTTGTTTTACTCTTCCCTGATGTGCCTAATAAAACCAACATTGCTGTAAATGATGTTGACATTGGCAATGCAGTTCCGGTAAAGCTACATAATTATAGGGTCAATTCGGATAAAAAATTGAAATAATCCGGTCTGAAAAAAAATACATGCTAAAAAATGACATCATTAAAGCAAGCTGTAGTAATTGGAGTTCACCATATATTTTAGTCCAAAAGCCTGACATGAGCTACAGGTATTGCACTGGCTTCAGGAAGTGAATGCAAATACAAAGTCTGATTCCTTTCCAATTCCAAGGATAGACGATCTTATTGATCGAATAAGTGATGCCAAATATGTAACCACGATAGACCTTCTATTATGTTATTCGCAGGTTCCTCTATCTGACAGAGAAAAAGAACTATCTGCTGTTTGTACTCCAGATGGTTTATACCAATATAAAGTAATGCCGTTTGGAATGAAAAATGCCCCGGCTACATTCCAACTTCTAGTCAATAACATTATTGCTGACCAGGAAAATTGCAGCGCCTATATTGATGATGTAATTATTTACAGTCAAGATTTTTCAACTCATGTAAACCTATTAAGATCTCTGTTTAAAACTTTTTTTGCAGGCAAATGTAACTGTAAATTTTAATAAATCTGGATTTTGTCATTCAACTGTGGAATATTTAGGTCACATAGTGGGTCAAGGTCATGTAAAGCCTGTTAAAGTTAAGATAAATGCTATTGCATCACTTCCACCTGCAACTACTAGAAAACATTTAAAGAGATTTTTGGGGAAGGGCAGGTTACTATAGAAAATATCGCTTTAATTTCTGAGGTATTGTTTCTCCTTTAAGTAATAAACTAAAGAAAAATGCAAAATTTCATTGGTCAGATGATTGTTAGGAAGCATTCGAAAACATTAAAAATATACTAGCAAACGCTCCTGTTCTCATTGCATCAGACTTTGACAAACAGTTTAAATTAGCTGTAGATGCCACTGATGTTGGCATTGGTGCAGTTCTTTTTCAAGAAGATGACCACAGTGTAGATCATCCTTTCTCTTTTTTCTCAAAAAAATTTAACTCCCATCAGAAAAAAACTATTCCCCTAAAGAAAAAGAATTTTCAGGTTTAATTTTTGCTCTCCAACAATTTTATTTTTTATTTCAGTTGTTCTTTACAGACTTGTTTGAGTACTTGTTTTTACTTATCACAATCCTTTAACATTTTTGAATAAGATGGTATCCAAAATTTAAATATTGTTATGATGGAATCTATTTTTACAAGAGTATAATTTGGACAAAACAAAAAAAAAAAGACAACGATAATGTTATTGCTAATACTCTGTTCACTCAAATTTCACTGTACTTATATATGTAATTATAAATATGCTGTTAAGAAGCTTTTGTTTAAATTTTTTACGTTAAAATTTATTTTCTTTTACTTCTTCAATGCAAAAAGAAATTTAAAAAAGAAAACGATTTTTTTTTTTTGAGGAAGGGAGTTGTTATGTGGACGACATGTTTACATCATAAACTCTAGCAGACACCAAGCTTGCGACCGCATTTAAGATGTGGCTGGCTAAAAAAAAGTTATCTGTTGAACTTGTTTACAACTAAATAAAATTAATAGTCCGTAACCTTCTAAATTACGTAAACCAAAAAAAAAAAAGTCTGGAGAAAACTGAAGTGAAAAAAATGCGTAATGTGGTTCTTGAAAAATGAGTAGACTATAAAAGGGGGAAAGAGAAATTTTGGGGTTAGCATTGAAGGGAGTTGTTATGTGGACGAAATGTTTAAATCATAAACTCTAGCAGACACAAAGCTTGCGACCGCATTTAAGATGTGGCTGGATAAAAAAAAGTTATCTGTTGAACTTGTTTACAACTAAATAAAATTAATAGTCCGTAACCTTCTAAATTACGTAAACCAAAAAAAAAAAAAAGTCTGGAGAAAACTGAAGTGAAAAAAATGCGTAATGTGGTTCTTGAAAAATGAGTAGACTATAAAAGGGGGAAAGAGAAATTTTGGGGTTAGCATTTATCACGAGATTTTGAAGAGTGCGTTATTTTTGCTATTAGAGCTTTGTTTTCTGCATATATATAGGTTTCTATTCGTCATTGTATCTTTTGCACATCGTTTGTTTCTTCAACGTTGCAATGGTAAAATGAAAACAGTATTCTGTAACTCAATGATTCTAAGAATATTTTTTTTTTTATTTTGTAATTTATTAGTATTTTAATAAACCTTATTACTTGTAAATAGCCCTGGTTCGAGTATCGCATTCTTTGTTATTGTATTTATCATTTGGTATCGTCTTCTGTTATGCACTGCTGTAGAATTAGACATACAGTTAAATTGGAGATTCATTTCTCCATACAGATAGCAGTACGTTACATTCCAATTAAAATAATTTTCAAGAGCTAATAGATTGCATTTACGCCCTTTAACCTCAACTAATCGCCTCCTAGTTTTCTTAACATACTTCTAGGTTTCTACTTAATCAACGTTTATTTGTTTGTCCCAAGCCTTAATCTCAATATCCCATCTTAACTGATTCGTTTTAGTATCCACATCCGTCATATAATAACTGTCATTTTTTTCTCCCCTGACCACTAATCCGGCACGTCCGGAACCGGACGAATGCTTTCTGCCGACACGTTCGCATTTTTGTTGCGTTTATTTTATCAGGTTTAACCCTACTCTGTTTTACTCATTTTTATTTTGTACTAACCTGATTGCAGTCTCTCCCCTTATTACCCATCATTTACTGTAAACTGTTTTTTGAAAATAAGTCACGTCACAGTCGGCATTTAACAGGCCTTGAATAAAAGACCTCCTATAAAAGCATTTAAAATTTTGAAAAGCCCCTTGGTCCATGGGTTGAATCAAAGATGTTACGTTAGGTTGGAGCAGAGTAGCAACAATATTTCCAGAAACTAACTCATCTACTGCCGGGTGGGCTTTGCAATTGTCCAAAAGAAGGATGGCTTTAGTATCTTCTGGTAGACCAAGGCTTTTGAAGGATTCTTTGACCTGAGGCACAAAGTGGTAAAAAAACCCGTCTTTAAAGAGGGCGGCAGTCATCCACGCAATTGATTGAGCATCGTATTGCACAGGCAAGTGTGACATTGTTAAAAGCCCTGGGTTTTTTAGATTTACCTATCACAAAAGGGGTCACTCGGTTGTTTCCAGACGCATTAGCACACAGCAAAACGGTTAATCTGTCTTTGTTTTTTTTAAAACCCTTGGCTGCTTTTTCTCCTCCCCCAGCTAGTGTAGATTTTGGTAAACATCGCCACAACAGCCCTGTTTCATTAGCATTGTAAATCTGTTAAGGTGTTAAATCATTATCAGCCACGATTTTCTCAAACTCGTCTTTGTATTTTTCTGTAGGGTTTTGGTTTGCTGAAAGTATTTCTCCAGTTAAATCAAGTCTTCGAACTCCATGCCGAAACTTTAAGTTTCTGAGCCAACCATCAGAATAATTACATTCACTTTCAGCAACTCCTAAATCTTGGCCAAATTTCTTTGCCTTTTCAACAATCAATGGCCCTGTTACCGGCTTTCCTTCAGAACGTACTGCACTAAACAATTGGAACAATGCACAATCTAGCTGTTCCAGTTTTTTTTTTAATGTATGTCTAGAAGCCAATTTTCCAGTTGTTACCGATTGAGAAGAAAACTTCATTAGTTCATCTTTTTGTTTTTTAATTTCATAAATAGTGGATGAGCCAATATTAAACTCATTCATTAAAACATTTCTATTCTCACCTTTTTCTAGCCGTTTGATGATTTCTAGTTTCTGATTGAGAGTCAGTGTCACTGTGTTTTCCTTTCTCTCCTTTTGAACTTGAAGGCTTAGGTTTTGAAAACATGGTCACTGTACAGTTAGAACAAAACTCACTTTGTTTATAAACAGTTTCAAAAGTTACGTACGTCACTAAAGATGTACTTTATTAAAGTAGAGTACTGAGACACAGTTTACTGCGATGTGAAAGGACACAAAACAACAACGCAAAAAAAAAATGGCGAAGACGATTCGTGATTGATTAACTGTGCTGCACTGCACCTGTATTTGTTGTGACAGCTGAGACTAGCCGGCCGCTAATTGTTTCCGAACAATACCGTGCGCTTCCGGATGATCCTGAACTACCCCAAAAACGTCCGAATAGCTCTCGAGCGTTTTTATTTGCTTTAAAGACACACTTTTGGAGAAAACCAAAATTTGTACAATTTTCCGGAGCGATGCCGGACTATCGGGCATTCTGGACTGTTGGATACCGAACTAATGGACTTCTACTGTATTACCTATAGTGTGCACAATATCGCCGTTAATGCTCATAATCTCATCTTTTGTGGCGATAGCCAATTCTTTCCCAACTCACTTTTGTCCCTGTTAAAATATTCTCATAATTTCTTCTGCTACTATTAGAGACCGACCGAAAGTGATTTTCTGATTTCGGCGGAAACCAAAACTGGGCCGAAAGTTAAAAAGGACTTTCAGCCGAAACCAAAAATAGGCTTAAAGCTACAAAATGATTTTTGGCCAAAACCGAACGCTTAAAGAGACTTTCGGCTGAAACCGAAGCCAAAAATGAAATATTTAGATATTTTGCAAATTCGTTCACGCACACATTCTGCATACATCGAAAATGATGGGGGGAAATTATCAATATTTACATTATTTTTATAAAAAAAGAGATATCGTGAATATTAATAAACAAACATCTAATAAAGGGGTCTAAAACTCCCTGATCGCGGGCCATTTCTGACCTGCAAGACATTTTGTTGCCCGCTACATAACTGCAAAGTGTTGTGTTAATGCGGCCGGCTCGTTTTCCCCATTCTCATCTATAACATGTCTCTCCGCGACGGTTTCATTCGAATCTCACCGACTTGTCTAATCGTGATTTTTATTATGGTTCCAGGTTTCCGGTTGACAAGTCTGTTGTGGCTTGTCGATTAGGAAGTGTCGGCCACCGACCCCCTGGGCGTGTGCCTGGAAACATAACTACTGGGCACACCCTGCGTGGGCAGACAAAGGGTGTGCTCGGTACCTGCTGTACATAAAACAGCTCCCACAGGGCTGCCGTTGTGATATTTCACAGTCGGAAAGTTAGGCAGATTCAGGGTAGGGATCATGATTTCAAGTTGCCGTTGACGGGTATGAGGCCAGAGGCGAGGGTGGTAACCTCGGGCCGAGGATTCAAAAAATGCAGCCGTGAGAACGCTGCCCCTAGGCAACCGTTTCGTCCCAGCTATAGCGTGAACTAGTCGCGTTGTGGAAACCCACTGTGGAATCCCTCTTATAGGGCGTCCGACGCTTTCCGGGATGGGTGGGGGAAGATTTTAGTACGTAAATTTTTCCATCCCGACTCCTGAGAAAGTCGATCGAGTGCACTATTTAAACGCATAGTGTCGGATCGACCGGGTGCCTCCTCGTTGGGGCGGCCCCCAGGCGGGGTCCTGGTCGAGCGCCCAAGCGCCCAGGTGGGGGACTTGGGTGGGGGGCCCGTGTGGGGGCCATCCTGACGAGTGGGCATCTCCAACGTGCCTCTCCGCGGCCCGATACGTCGGACCGGGGAGGGGTAATTTGGGGGGGGGGCATAAAGAGTCTTACACTCGCCCCGCTGACGCCATTTCTTAATATAACATATTAATGTAACATATTATGGTTCTATATATTTGTATGGTTATTTACAGGTTGTTCAAATGGATCATATTACTTTTTGGGAGTAACTATTTGCGTTAAAAGCTCTTTTCCACTATGCATTTTAACAAATAAAAGTTCATAGCCAAACTCACTTATGAGGACCTTCAAGCCATACTGAGGGTCTCATTTGCTTCCTTACTCAAGCCCAATTTTCTCAGCTGTGTAAAAAGAAGCGCTGCCTGATCTCTGGCAATAGCCAGTAGATGGAAGTAAAAGAGCCCTAGTTCTTGAGAACCCTAAATAATTTTATTTGTTCTTTATAAAGATTGAGCAGATTGTAACAGGTGTACTTTAATGAATTTGTAATCATATTTTTGTGAAATACTTGATGCGGCCAAGTCTTAATCAGACTCTACCTCGTGCCGCCTCCCCCCCCCACCCAATTGATTTGAATGTGAGACCCTTTATCTAATGACTACTTTGGCTTTTCACATTTTAATAAAAAAGTGATTTAAATTGTTTTAAAATGCTTTTAAATTTGTGTTGTAGGAGAAAATTTGGAGGAGAAAAAAAGGGGTGGGGGGAATATTATTGTAAAATAGACCTTAGAGTGCCCTTTGCTCTTATAATGTGATGACAACTTAGAACATATATCAACAATAATTATTGTGGCACTAATAGAGCCAAATGCCACTTAAATATATGTTGTTAAGGATATAAAAATATCACCACCATGTTTCGCTGTTTTCGTCATACTAATGCTTTGTGTTTTCATTAATAGCTGGCAAGATATCACTGTGTTAATATTTAGCCTAGTAACAGCACACTAGTCTTTCTGTGCTGGTGATGTCATTATTACGTTCGGCAACCAACCATCCTTCCTCACCTCCCTTTTGGGGGGGGGGGAATATTTTAAACCTGGTCGCTTAAAATTTTTGTTCAGATGGGTCTCGTCATAGAGTCGAAAAAGACACCTAAATTGGTCGCCAATATCATAAAAGTACGCAGGTCTGTAGTAGACTATAAAATAAATATAATAGGAGACCTTGATACATGCACACTCATGTTACTTTGTCAATAACAATGTTTCTGGTTACCGGAACACTGCTTAATCGAGACACAAGATAGCAGTATACTAGGACAGCAGGATACACCACAAGTTGGAGTCAGTCACAGCAGTATACAGGGCTATCAGGATTCAATTACATAAGTAAAGAGGTCTATAGTAGGACAGTCACAGCAGGATACCAACGCAGGCGTTTTTGACAACACGGTGGTAGTCAGTCTTCAAACTCCAAGCTCATTGGCATGATACAGATGCTTTCTCACGGGTGCTTCCACAGGTTTCGACACAAACCATAATCACTTTTGTAGGCTAATTTATAGCACCACTCCTCACATAATCTAGAATACTGTACAGTGAATACAAAGAGAAAGTAACTCGGCTTAAGACAGTTACTTTTTATGCAATCAGTAGATTTGGACAAGCCAACAAATGTTACAAAAAAGAAATTACCAGTTCGAATTGCTTGGTTGTCTATTGGGTTCCAATTACTCAACAAACATTCCATGCATTGTACAAATTATCTCTTTATTAAATAAAAAACTCAAAAACTAACACTCTATTACGACTATTATTTCAAACTATAAAAACTCTAAAAAACTTCATTTCCCCTTAAACAAATAGGTAACACAACCCAAGCATATAGCAATAACTCCACAAGTACACTCTTATCCCAACACGGAATAACAAAACATCTCATGATCAAGAACTTTTCCATAAAAGACAATCACGTCTCGAAATCTAGTTCACAAACATTAAGTATTTACAAAATATAGAGACATTGTTAATAATTTATATTTTAGAGCATTTGGATTATAAAGATTTTATATAAAATATTGTTCAATATTGTTTGAAAAAAAAACAGCAACATATGTAGGGCTTAGTTTAACAAACGTATTACAAAATACATAATTAAGAAAATTAATCTTACTGCTGTCCTGGCTAATTTGTGGCAAACATTGGTGTTGAACTGTAACATCCATTAGAAACTTTAAAAGTCTTCGAAACCTTTCAAACTGAATAAGATATATATTCGAAATAGGTAAATGATTTTTAAAAGCTAATGCTAATAGTCGAGCTAGAAAAATGTGTTTTATAGCTTTATAAACTGATGTCTAGACCATCCATACATATTCCAATACGCAATCTCACCAATAAGAAAAAAATAGTCCCAAGAACGAAGTCTGTTTGATTCTTTTATGTTGTTCAGAGATTAGAATTGCCTAGTAATTTTGTTTTAAATCGTGTTATAACTAGTTTAACGTATGCGTATTTAGTTTAAACTATTTAACACATTCGAAGCACCATTCCCAAATAATCGTGATAAGACAAGTTCCATTTGGCCTGCAACATTCGACACGTTCGTTGTATGTTGGTTAACTTCCTGGTTTTTTTGCTACAGTGCAGACGTCGCGTCATGTTCTTTTCGTGATCAATGAATCAATAATCCTAAAGAAGTGTTGCTTCACAAAGGCTACTGGCATTTTAAACAAAAATAATGTTAAAGGTTACCGATAGGAAATCCTTTAGTAAACTTTATGGTTTCAGTTGAATATGTTTATTTCTATATTGGTTTGATCGAGTGTATTGAATGTATTTTACAAAAATAAACAAATGTATTTTTTATGCGAAAAAATTGCGAGAGTTTATGATAAGAAACTAAATCTTATTCAGTTTCACAAAATAAATACATTTAAAAAATCTAGATTTTTTTTTCTCTGTAGAGAAACATATTATTTCAGGCTACAGAATAGTGTTTCAATAAACACATATTTGTGTTCTTAGACATTTATGTTTATTTTTTTTTTAATGTAAACCGTCTCCATAAAAAGCTATTCTTTGGTCAACTCACGCTAGGCGAGAGCTAGAAAAGAGGTCAAAGAAAGCGTTTTAAAAGCACAATGAAAACGGCACTAAAGGCCTTCATCATCAACCAAAGCAACATTATATAACCAAATACAAAAACTTTCGCCTGCCCGCGGTGCAGAGACTTTTCCGAGCACGAATGGGATTAGAAGGACCCTTACCATAACAAAGTGACCCCCACCCCCAACCCACGCTGAAGAAATAAATGAATCTGGTCGATCTTGACGGAGGAACAACAATGATTTATTTCTTTTTCTGTTGCTGAGATCAGACAACGACTAATTATATAACCTCAACTAAATATATCATTGTACAATATACAAAATGCTTTTACTTTTAAGAGTTCAGTGGTTTTCCATTTTTACGACATTCTTGCATTACACACTCTTTTTAATTTGTTTGAATGCTCGCAGTCCCCAACAATTAACTACAATAAACAACAAGGTTACTGTTAAGAAAACATTTGTTAAAAATAAATGTTTATTCAGAAAATCACAACTTTCAGCTATTAAAACTATTTTTAAGGGGTATAGAGCATATGTTTTGCTTTAACCAGTTCTTCTAGGTTTGCCTTTGATTTAGAAAATGCAACTCATGATATTGTTCGTGTCTAATCTGTTACGGGGTTTTGTTATGATATCAATTAGTTTGCAAAAAAGTAGTTTCACACTTGTAGGTGGTTTCAAAACAACGGCCGACTTGATAATCATCTTTGGATTACGAAGCTTCAAGTTTTTCAATTGCAAATTCTTGAGGTCTGTCAATGTTGTTTTTACCACTTCCAGTACCAATTTTATTAGTAGCAGCTTTTCTTTTAAAAAAATAAAAGGATTGATCAATTTTATCCCATGATTACTTGAAACGCTTAAAGATGTCTACCATTGTAACATAGGTTGCAGTTTCCTTCATTTCACTGACAAACCTTTCAAGAAAAATATATCTTCTATTTATTAAAGTCCTACGGTCAATGTTTTGATCATTTTGGCTCCTATGCACTTAGAAGGTATTTGCTATGTTCTGTGGCAGGTGTTGACGAGAATATTTCACAGATTGCAAGAGCCACTTTGTGAGGGAATCATGCACTGGGGGTTTGAAGGCTTGAGTCAATAGACACAAATGTGTCTACTGTTGTCGCCTGAATTATTCCTTTGAAAGCTGGTTCCAGTCCACGATTGTCTTGGGAAAGAATTAGCAGTTCCTATACCTGCTTCTTGCTGTTATGAGCCTGCATTGCCTGTCATGGCCTCGTCGCTTTCTATGGGTGAGAGAGACGAGTTTCTGTTTAATACTGGAACAATGGACCAGCCCATTATTCATCTAGTACATCATGGAGAGGCTGGATTGTCATCCTCGTTCCTCGAATGGTGACCAGCCTAGTGTTTCCAGCATGTTGCCAACACTAGAGGTATTCCTGTAGCGGTTCAGGACACAGCGTGCTGCCCATCGCTGGACCACGTCCAACATGTCGATGCTCTTCTAGGTAAATGCATAATCTTATCCAAAGGGACAAAGGATTTGTTTGCTCTTTTTTCACACAGGAGTTGGTAATCTTTATATTACGCATTAAGAATCACAGGATCTTGTTTGCTTGGTTAATATGCTCGTCCCAGCGGACCTCTCTTTGAATGTAACACCCAGGAACTTTACGGAGGAAACTGGCTCAAGTCTATGGCCATGCAGTTGGTAATAGTAGTGTAGAAGAGTACAACTGCAGTGTAATCTGCGAACAGTCTTTCTTGGAGTGTCAGTTTCTAGGGTTCGTCATTAATGTATGTTAGGAACAGACAGGGGCCCAGCACTAATCCCTGGGTGACCCTTGACGTCACATCGACAAAGGAGGAGCTTGTACCGTCAAGCACTACTGCTTGCCATCGGTGGCTGAGGAAGCTAGAGATCCATGTTCTAGTGGTGCATTGAATCCAATATCTCTGGAGTTTGTGATGAAGTAAACTATGATTGACACGGCGAAATGCCTTTGCGAAGTCCATCACATTACGTCAGTTTGCTTGTGGTTTTCCAGATTGGTCATCAAGTCCTCTACAAATTCAAGGAGCTTGGTTTTATAAGATATATTTACTCGGAAGCCATGTTGACAGTCATTGAGTATATTTTGGCTTTTAAGATGCTTTATGACTGTACCTACGATTATGTGCTCCAACAGTTTGCAGAGGTGAGGGATACCGGACGAATGTTGGCAGGGTCGGAATGCTTCTCTTTTTTGTAGATTGGAGTTACATGCACTTTTCTCCAGTCTGCTGAACATTTCCTATGCACAGCGAGGATTGGAAGAGGATTGTCAGTGCAGGATCGATTTCTTTGGCTAAATTCTTCCCGCCATTGTCTCTATCACATATTTTTATGCTGATTCGTGACGTATTGTCTATGCAGTGTTGTGACGTATGTTTTAGTCGTGCGGCAGTCTTGAGTGGAACTTTGGAGTGATAGGATGTATATTATTTAGGTCTGATAGCGAGCTGCGCTATATTCACATGTTATGTGTTTAATATTTACTTAGACATTAAAGTTATAATTATTATGAAAAGGAGTTGAGTTTGTTCAATGAAAGTAGAAATAGTTCGACGCAAACAACGTGTGAAAAGAACTTGACGAATGTAATCAATCCAAGAAGACATTAGGAGTTGACATGGGGGCTTCTCATCCGGGATTGGTGAACCTCGTTATTTTCATACTTGAGGTAAAGTAGAAAAACATTCTTATTATTCAACTTTAGTGAAGTTACAACCATCATCGCATGTTCCCGTATTTCAATGTCGGAGCCCCGCTGCCACCGTGTGTCAAGTTTATATGAGTTGCATACGCCAGTAACTCCATCAACCACCTACGTCCTGTATTAGGCTAGTTTTCATAAATGTATTTTATTTTATTGTTTTGTACAGTGTGGTGAGCCAAGCCCTAGGCTGGGGTACTGCTCTATATAAGACGTCTTATTATTATTATTATTATTATTATTATTATTATTATTATTATTATTATTATTATTATTTCCTAACCTGCAACAGGCTAACTTCGCCTGGCCCTTATTTAAGTTAACAACGTTCCGTTTGTATCAAGTTACTAACCTCGTGTCCAGTTCCAGTGAAATAATTGCGCCCTGCCATGTATGAAGTTACCAATATCGTGTCCAGTTACAGCAAATTGACTACGCCCTGCCCGTTATCAAGTTGCCAACGTCCTGTTCAGCTCCAGTGAATTAACTACGCCCATCGCTGCATCGAGTTATCAACGTCCTGTGGCCTGTCCGGTCAATGAGTTGAAAAACGGCCTGTTCTGTTTCAACGAGCCACCAACGTCCCACCCCGTATCAAGCTTCCTATGCCCGATCCTGCATTGGTGAGTTACCCACGAACTGTCCAGCATCGGCGATTCGCCTACATTCTTACAAGTGAGCTGCCGATGTCCCGTGACCCGTCCCGGTCACCCACACCTCAATGACTGTGTCCCTAGATCGCCATATAGCACCATTGAAGTTCGTTAGAGAACTATTGACAGTTAAGAACCATTGACACTTAATTAAGCCCAGTGTGTGTTTTAAATAATATTTGAATTCTATAGGACATTCCACGAACCAGGCAAATTGGATTTTTATTATTTACAATTTTTTTTGGCATTAACTTTCATATGACTTATGTATTAACATCTTTTTTACCTGTGTAAAATGTAGCTTTCTGCTAGAGTTAGTTTAAATAGACTGCGATTGGTCCTTAAACCTAATTATTGTTCATTGCATGATACCCCTAAATTTTATTGCCATTGCTGGATATGTCGAGTAAGGGAAATTGAGCCAAGAAGAAATTGAGCTTGTTGGTATATTACTTTCTTATAAGGGAGAAAAACTTGTGGAATTTATAACGGGAATTTGGGGAAAAAAATGAGAGAAAGAACGTATAGAAACGTAGATATGGCAAGAACACATAGATAAACAGAGAGCGAGAAAGTTTAGCTAAACAGAGATGAGTAGAACGTACAGCCAGACAGAGACAGTACGAATCTAGAGATAAACAGAGATATGTAGAACATACAGCCAGACCGAGACAGTAAGAACCTCGAGATAGAAAAATTCAGTACGAACCTAGAGATAGACAGAGATATGTAGAACATACAGCGAAACCGAGGCAGTACAAACCTAGAGATAAACAGAGATATATAGAACATACAGCGAGACCGAGGCAGTACAAACCTAGAGATAAACAGAGATATGTAGAACATACATCAGACCGAGACAGTACGAACCTCGAGATAGAAAAGTCAGTATGAACCTAGAGATAGACAGAGATATGTAGAACATACAGCGAGACCGAGGCAGTACGAACCTCGCGATAGACAGATTCAGTACGAACCTAGAGATAGACTGAGATATGTAGAACATACAGCCAGACCGAGACAGTATGACGAACCCCGAGATAGACAGAGACAGTACGAACCTCAAGATAGACAGAGACAGTACAAACCCAGATATAGTCAGAGACAATACAAACCTAATAAACTCGATGAAGAAATTAGACGTGCGGAATTAGAGATAGAACGACGGGAAATTATTTTAAAGAGACAGGCATATTATTATAGCGACAGTGACGATGACGAGAGTCAAGGGGAAGAAATATATTATGGCATTGCCAGCATCTACTGTGAGAATCCCTATAAAAATTTTAATGGATTTTGTATTAATGTAAGTGAAAACAACTTTATTGACGACTATGTGGATAACGGTGGACAAACTCATGGTTCTGACCCCGGGCAAGAGTTTGACTCGCAACCACGGTTCATGACTAAAGATACTGAGGAACAAAATGATATTATTGCCTCTGCTGACGACTCAATTTTTTTAAACAGGAATGAAAGTGATTTGTTAATTGGTCTGTCAGCTAGCGTTAAAAGGGACAACGTTGACCGGCTGACATAGTGGCAAATGGTACAGATATAGATTTAGATTAAGGTTAAAGCGAGGTTGAAGTTGTTCGTGTCTTCCAGGAAGTCAAATGTAAAGAAGAAAGGGGATGACAATTTAACAAGGTAGAAGTCATTGGAAATGACCTTAAATGGACGTATGTAGAGGAGTGTCTAAGCGCCACAGCATGTAATGAATTGGTTGTTATGGAAACGGGCTGCCTTGAAAGCAAAGAGAACCCTGTTCTAATGTATGAGGACATGATTTTTGTTGTATCTCATGGTGAGCCATCAGATAATGTAAGTCCTGAAGTTAAAGTGTCTGATTTTTTGTGTAAGGTTGATGAGGTGCGTGTGATCCCTGAGGTGGGGGAAGGAGGGAAAATTGTTGATGATAATTATTGTGATGTAAATGGATCACTGTGTAATGTGAGCAAAGGTTGCTCAAATGTTGATATTTTTACAGAGATATGTATGTATGGTATCTTTCCGTCTGCGGGAGACGATAGATTATCTTTATTGCTTGCAGCTCTTGGTGTGGCTGGTGAGACCAATCTTCGAATGACAGTCTCTGAACATTTCCCACACACGAATGCGGTGGAGCAGTATTTACCGGACTTCCTCCTCGCTCTTTTTGCAGCTGTTTCCACCCTGTTTTGATCCTCGGCATGTAGTGATCATGCCTTCAATATACCCCGCCGTGAGGATCGATTCTCTGCCAACTCCTCCCAGTTTGAGATGTCAATGTTAGAGGACTTCATGTCTCTTTTGCATATGTCTAAGTATCTCAGACGAGGACGTCCAACTGACCTTTTCCCTGTCACCAGATCGCTGTATAGCACGTCCTTTGGTATGCGACCAGATTGCATTCGCTTGACGTGTCCAAGTCAGCGGAGGCGTCTTTGGATTAACATGGCTGGGAGGCTACACATGTTTGTTTGGGACAGGACATCCGTGTTGGGGACTTTGTCTTGCTATTTAATGTCAAGGATCTGGCGCAGGCATCTGAGGTGGAAGCAATTGAACCTTCTTTCGTGTTTAGAGTATGTGGTCCACGACTCGCATCCATACAGATGTGTTCTCTGTACGCAGGCCTGGTACACCTGCAGCTTAGTTCTTGTTGTTAGTTTGGCGTTTGACCAGACTCTTTTCTTCAGTCTGGCCATAACAGTTGCGGCCTTCCCTATCCTCCCACTTATCTCATCCTCCATTGAGAGGGTGCTCGATATGTTGGATCCCAGATATGTGAATCTGTCAACAGTATCCAAGTCGTAGTCGCCGATGGTGATAGTGGGGAGGGAGTCAGTGCCCTGTGCTATAATGTTAGTTTTCTTTAGGCTAATTTTCAGGCCAAACTCTTTGCAGGCAGCGGATAGACTGGATACGAGGCTCTACCAAAGCGGCATCATATATATATATGATACGATATATGTATTAAAACGCACTCCTGTCTATCGTAAGAGATTAATCTCTCTCTTGCTTTAAGCAATGGCTCGTTCTAAACTGTGCATACCAAAGGACGATACCATTTGAGAAAAACAAACAGCAAAAATACGACACTCAAAACAGTACTAATTACAATAAATAAGATTTATTAAATTACTAATGATTAGTAATACAAACAAAAAAAAAGTATGTATTTAAAAATCATCAACTTACAGAATATGGTAGGTCTTGTACCGGTAAAAAGTAAATATGATGTGCAAATTTAATGTGTACAATGATGAATACGAATAAAAACATATGAGTACACACAGTATAATAGACACTTGTCTCGTGAAGTAAAAAAAATCTCTCTGATTCTCCGTCTCTTATGTTCTCTGAACCCCTTACACATGCAGTGTAAGAGGCATTCCAAAAACGCCTTCCCAATTGTTTACATTTTTAGTCCATCCCGAAATTTTCACAATATTCGATTAGAACATATTCATTTTTTTAGATGGTAGTGGTAGTAAACAACGGCCAAGATCAAAGGGAATAGGCCACTCCCAATACTAACATACTAACGCAGTCTAATTTGGGCTTAAACAGAAATAACGGCACGGGGAATGTGACGTAAACAAGTCCTACTTATTAGTATATATATATATATATATATATGTATACATTTCATTTATTTTGCAGTTGTTGTCGTGGTACTCACATTTACAGAAAAAAATCATGTGCTGGTAATAAACATAGCTTAAGTTGACACGAAACTGGGCTGATTTAGCGACATCCATCGATTCATCAAGCTGGATAGTAAATAAATTAAAATGTAAAATTGGATACTTCATGAACAACTGCGAAATCTATGCTATTCAGCTTCTAGCAGTAGGGATTTAAAGAAAAAGACTCTTAGCTTCTGACGTTCAGAATTTCCCAGAATATTTCATCTGATTTATTTGCAAAAATTTGGTACCTACAGTTCTCCGATGCTGTGTTTTATTTTAGCTGCAGCTATTTTCCTTAACAAACCATAAGCTGCTTTCAGGAAAACTTTAACGTTTTGTGGACAAATTTATGTGTCATCAAGCCTGAGTTTGATAAAACATTTATCTTGGCATTTAACGAAGTCGACATCCTTATAAATTGAGCAAGGGTACTTTGTGCCCAAGAGTATTTTTTCATTGCTGAGCTTTAGAGAAATCGATGTCAACACATCAGAACCCAAAATACTTTATTAAATTTAACCCAAATTCATATATGAAATTTGATAGGTAAATGTCATTTTAATCGTAACAAATTAAGTTAGTAGAATGAGAGGGGATAGGAGCCGTAAACTATGAAAAAGCTCAATGTTTTTTTTTCCCTCCGTTATCTCTAAATTTAGCTCGTATGTTATAATAATTTAAAAACGGATCTTAAAAAAAGAAAATAAGTCACATGACTGCTCATATTGTTGACGCTTCACAATATGCAAAAGATTCCAGTAAACGCAGTGGGCCTAAATATTCGACGAGCTCTTTGCAGCATTTTGAAAATAAGTGTGATTATACCGCTTCACTATACGAGAGGTTCTAAAATTAAAGTGAATGTAACAAGAGCCTTGACGAAGTGTTTTACATTGTTTGGTTTTCTAAAGTCTGTACAGTCTGACAAAAGGAACCAACTTTAAGCCTGGACTATTTAAACAAGTGATGAACCAGCTGGGTATAGAATACTGCTTGCCGAGTGAATATTATTCTGAGTCGCAGTGAGTGCTTGAGCAATTCCATCAGACGTTAAAGAATATGATTACAACGTAATGTCTAGAACAAGAGAAAGACTAGGATGATGGAATCAACATGCTACTGTTCGCCGCAAGAGAATCAGTTCAAGAATTACTTGGATTCAGCCCCTTAGAATTGGTGTTTTGCCATACGATTCTCGCCCCACTTAAACTTTTAAAAAGACATATGAATGTCATCGATACCCATGGAATGACTTTTGGACCAAGTCTTAAAGTTTTAAAATAAAATTTTTAATGCTGTTAATTTGACTAAATCACACTTAAGTTATTCCCTATCTGAAATTAACGATTTGTACAAAAATTCAGTCAGTTTGCCATATGGTAAAAGGGCGTGTTCTTTTGCCAATACGTGGTCATGCATTACAAGCTAGATATTTTGGTCCTTATGTTATTGAGTACAAACTTAATGATTTAAATGATATTGTGTTAACACAAGATCGTAATCGAAAGAAACAAATTATGTCACTTAAATATGTTAAAGAATATTTTTAAAGAAAATGTGACGATCATGGTCCATCATCAGAGCCTAATGTTAACACAATCTCAACTGTAACCTAATTACCTGAATAATATGTTACTGAAACCTTTGATAGTGTCCCATAAAAGTAGGTAATTTCAAACTTAAAAATTCAGAAATACTGGCCAGTTGCCAAAAAAAACTAGGACATTTTTCATTGTCAGAGAAGGATGTTGTTAAGTCTGTAATTGCAGATTTTGTTTTACTTTTCCCTAACATGCCTAATAAAAACAACATTGCTGTACATGATGTTGACATTGACATTGAAGTTCAGGTCATGCAACACCCCTATAGGTTCAACACCCCTATAGGTTCAAAGAGCTCGGAAAAAAAACACACGCTTGAAAGTTATATCATTGAACTTAGTTCTAGTAACTGGAGTTCACCATGTATTTTAGTCCCAAAGCATGACAAAAATTGTAGGTTTTGCACTGACTTCAGGAAAGTAAATGTAATTACAAAATATGATTTTTTTCCAAATCCAAGGATATATGATTTTATAGATCGTATGGCGATGCCAAATTTGTAACAAAGATAAAACCTTCTATCATAATATTGGCAGGTTCCTATATTGACAGAGCAAAAGAAATATCTGCTTTCTGTACTCCAGATGGTTTATGTCAATATAAAGGAAAGCGGTTTGGAATGAAAAATGCCCCAGCTACATTCCAACGTCTACTAAATAACATTATTGCTGACAAGGAAAATTGATGCAACTATAAAAACTTTAGGTCACATAGTGGGTCAAGGTCATGTAAAGCCTGATAAAGCTAGGATAAATGCTATTGTATCATTTCCAACATCCACTACTAGAAAACAGTTAATGAGATTTTTGGGAATGGCAGGTTATTATTGAACATTTTGCAAAATTTCTTAGTTATTACTTCTCCCTTTAGTAATATATTAAAGTAAAATGTAAATTTTCTTTGGTCGGAGGCTTCTCAGGAAAATTAGGAAAACATTAAAAATATACTTGCTAATGCTCCTGTTATCATTGCACCAGACATTAACAATCATTTTAAATTAGCTGTAGATGGCATTGACGTCGGCATTTATGCAGTTCTGTTTCAATAATATGACCACAGTGTAGATCAATCTGTCTGCTATTTGTTAAAGAAATTTAACTCCCATCAGAAAAAACTATTCCACAGCTGAAGAAGAATGTTTAGATACAATTCTTGCTCACCAACAATTAGATTTTTATGCCAATTGTTCTTTACGTTCAGTACTTTTTTTTAATTGATCACAATCCTTTAACTTTTTTGAATAAGTTGGTCTCCAAAAATGAACGATTGCTAGGATTTAGTCTATTTTACAAGAGTATTATTTTGACAAAGCATATTTAAGGCAAAGAAAATGTTGTTGCTGATACTTTGTCCAAACATTATTTTCACTGTACATATTACTTATTTTATAAGCCGTTAAGAAGTTTTTGTCTAATATCTTGAAAGGATAAAAATGAATTTTCTTTATTTGTTTTATTGAAAAATAATAATATCTTTTTTTTTTTTGACAATCACTTTTTTCCTTTAAAGAGGGGAAGTGTTATGTAGGACGTCTTTACGTCTCTTTTCCAATGCGTTAACTCTGTTTAACCCTAAAATAGGCTGCGTAAGTATTGGGCGTTGCATATTACCTTTGATCTTGGCTGTCATTTACTACCACTACCAACTAAAGTAATGAATATGTTCTAATAGAATTGTGTGGAAATTTCGGGGTAGGACTAAAAATGTAAATAATGTGTAAGGCGTTGCTGGAATGTGTCTTATCCTGCATCTTTAAGAGGTTAAGAAAACATTAAGAGACGGAGATTCAGAGATATATTTTTGACTTGACAAGACAAGTGAGTATTATTCTGTGTGTACTCATATGTGTTTATTCACATTTATCATTGTACACATTTAATTGGCACATCATATTAACTTTGTACCGGTACAAGACCTACCATACTCTGTAAGTTGATGCTTTTTAAATATATTTCTTTTTATTTTCAATCCTTAGTAACTTAATGAATCTTATTTATTGTAATTAGTACTGTTTTGAATATCATATTTTCTCTAAATTTCCCATATGGTATCGTCCTTTTTTATACACTGTTTAGATTAAGCCTTAAAATAAAACAAGGGATTAGTTTCTTACGACAGACAACAATGCTTAACATACTAAAAAAGTAATATTTAAATTTTTTCCCTATGAATATAAAATTCCATTGATGATGATGTGCTTAAGAATTGTTGTTATTTAACAACAGTGGTTAAGTCAATGACACTTTAAGAAAAGGACCAAGAGGTTGCAGAACAAATAAGAATTATGATTCACATTCATAGGAGTTTAATGCTGCTGTCAGTGTTTCTCAGATATGCGATTCATTAATATCGCCGTTTCTCAAATTTGATCTGATATATCAATATATAAAAATTTTGGCGTGATTTGGAAAAAAAAAATTCGATTTAGAACTATATGTTCATTCATCTGAAATGTCATACGTTTTAAAATATCATTTAATTATAAACCCATAGTGAAAAATAGCCAGTTACAATTTTAGGGAGGATAGATCAGGCAAAAAGACATTGTTTCGCTCTTAGCCTTGGCGTGCCTATTCTAATAACAGTAAAGATCCAGTATGCAAATTTTGAATAGTTTCCCGCAACCTGTTTATATCGGATACCAAGTTGCATTTATACAACATCTTACACGCATTACAATGACTTTCCTTAAGGTGCTCGTAATCATGTGAAAAGTGAATGGCATCAAGGCGCTCAGCAGGCAGCATTCTTGAGCATCATGAGAAATACAGACAAACATTTACTAATCAGACAAGTCTATTTTAAATAAGATTTTAGAAAATCGAAATAAACTTTTGCCAATAAAAGCCACCATCATTTTCTTCGCAGCATACGACATTGCACTTTATGACGGACAAGTTCATGATCTGGTTAAGCCTAGAGTGGAAGCTGATGATGAATATCGGGATACATATTGCAGAACTCCGTTGGTAATGATCGCAATACATCTCACGTGATCAAAAAATCATCTGATAGAGATATGTGATGGCGTCATAGAGATAAATGATGAATTAATAGCGAAAGAAATTTTTATGTCAGTAAAAATATCTGTAGTATTATCAATATTAGCCGATGTAATAAATGCTATATAAGGAAAAGAACAAATACTGTACATTTTGCAGACAAGATGGAAACATTTGAATTTTTATTTGCAGAAACAATCACACGATATTAAAAAACCTTTCAGATTATAGACTATCATCCTTACATCTAGTAACATATATTTCCGTGCTCTTAAGATTACAATTATTATTACAGTATGCACAAAAATATCCAAAGGTTGTTGACATACCCTGAGACAATACCTGCTGCGCCGATGTCAGAAATTAGTCAATGTTAATCGCGAATGCCTATGAGAACATTCTCATTATTTTTTTTTAGTTTTATCTTATCAGACTTTTTATATTTTTTTTAATATATGTATTTAATTGTTTTAAAATGAGTAAAATAGAGTAGCGTTAAACCTGAAAAAAATAGACGCAACAAAACAGCGAACGTATCGACAGAAAGCCTTCGTCAGTGAACAAAACAACTGCAAAAATGGTACAAATATAAAAATAAGAAATAGCCTTAGCTGGGAAGTAGTATCCGTGGGCAGCAAAAGAAATGTTTCTGTGTTTTGTTTCGTTAATTTTTTCAGGTTTAACACTACTCTGTTTTAATAATTTTATATTGTGCTAACCTGACTTCAGTCTCTCCCCTTAATACCCTATTTAATTGTTAGAAGCATTGGCTTCTTACAAATGACATTGAATAGTTTGATACACTTGAGATTTTCAATATGAAAGTATGTATGTTTAAACAATTTTTATCTCATATAACTTATTATCTTTTATATATCATTTGATCCTAGTATGTCCTGCATTATGTTCAAAACAGCCCAGCACCCAACACTCACATTTTTCTATAAAGAGTACTGAATGAAAAAAGACAGTTTAGTGTGACGTTTCGAATCAGGTTAATATTTTTAAAAAAAATTTTTTGGGTAAGGCAAAAATTAATCAATAATTAATAATTAATCAATTGATCAGAACGGGACACAAATATTATGTGGGACTGCCTTTGAGAATATTTAAACACACTAGGTAGCGTTCAGTATTGTCTGTTGGCCTATTTCTTCAAAGACCCGAACACTGTGTAAATAAACGGCATTTTGTTAAGTCATAGAACACTTATCTCAACCACCCTGCGAAACACAGGAATTCAAGAAGCATCTGATGATGCTTTGATATTGTTTGTTCACGGAATAGAACAATTAAAGAGAAAAGTTAATTAATCAAACCAAAGTATCAACATAATGATTATCAAATTCAAAATCAAAAAGTGTTTTTGAAAAATTTTGTATTTTATGTATTTCGAAATTTAAATCAAAATGTTCACAGAACTACAATTGATAAAAATGTAATTACACTTTTTTAGTTAAAAAATTAGTATTTTTCTTTTCAAATAAATGACCTCGTCATCAAAATTTAAAAAAAAAACATCTAACTATAAGAAACAATCTCAGGAGACATTCTTGCTTATCTAAAGATATACTTATCATTTAAAAAATTATAAAATCAAATTTAAAAAAAATTATAATTATAATTAATAAAGGACAATAGACAATATTGAATGAAATACCATTCATGTGAAATTATCGCAATCAAAAGCTGTAGATATAAAAGTGTTGACTGCGATAAAGCTATAAAAGATAATAATTCATTCGGTAAAAACAATTTTTATTAATATAACGTTATATGTTTAGCTTTGATAAAAAATACATAATACACAAGTAAACGCTTTGGCAAATGACTTCATGAGTATACATTAAATTTACATTATATATATATATATATATATACATGTAGTTTGGGAACCACTCCATATAAGACAACCGTAATAATAATGCTATTACTTAAGATGTAACTACATATTTTTCAATAAATTATGTTAGCCGTAGTTATACAGATTTTTGTATTTGAATAAGGAAATTAAATCAATTTAGTCCGTCTTGACAAAGATAACTGTCAATTTGAAATATTAGAATATGTAAAAACTTCTTGATTAAAATTATATTTCTAATTTATAATAATAATTAAACAAACAATTTTGTTTTCATCACGACGAATTAGTTACTAATAAGAAACGTTGTAAAATTAAAACATGGTCTCAACGAAACCCTGCCTCCTTCTAAATTTGTTAAATAGTAAATAGCCTACTAATCCCAGAAATTGGCAAAGATAAGTTTAACGAATCAAATGGATTTCAGTTTCATGTTAATAAAAATTTAATAATGTGCTCTGCCAGGTATAATTTGAAATATTGTGTAGTATTTCTCGTACATATATTTTTTAAAATCCCATTGAAACCGCACACAATGCTTCCTGTACAGACGTTCAACTAAAAAAAAAAAAGTGATAAAACATATACAATGTACAGCTGACACGTAAATTTTAGCATGAGTATGAAAAGTTAATTAAGGAAACATCTATTAAATTCAATAAAGAATATATTTTTTTAAAAAAATGTATAAGATTTTTTTTTTAAAACCAAACAAACGAAGAGGCTAATGATTTAAGGGAGTTAATTTTTCAGCAGAATTTAAGCAAAATGGTAATTATAGAAATATTGCATTAAAAAGATATTAGTTTTCCAATTGGTGTTTTACCACTTGATGATAATAAGAAAAAAACATATATTTTAGCGCTTGCATTACTTTTTTTTAAAGATTATAATATTTTCTTTAAACAAAACATTTTATATTCCAAAATAATGTTCAAATTAATGTTTTTATTTCTTTCTTTTGAAAACACGAAACTGAATACAAATGTATTATCAATAGTAAAAAAGAAAAATAAATAAAATGAAACATAAAATGTATTTAATTTATAGCTTTTGATTATCATAATCATGGAATGTCTTAAAGACAATTTTGAGAGATTATTTGACAAGCACAATAACTCAACTAAAAAAAAAACCATTTATTTATCAAACGATGGAAAAAAGGGGGAAAAAACTATTTATAACTGTCATTTTTTTGTGTACACCTTAAATGTATGAATTGTTATTTTTTATTAACACCAACGGAGCTAGTGTTGATTTGACAATTTTTTTCGTTCTTAATTGTTGCTCCTTTACTGTGGTTGTGTGAGTGTCCGAACCAGTAGCCATACCCACAGATGGGCTGACCAAGAATAAATACAGGTGACCCACTACTTCCAGGACATGTAGTAGCGTCGTATTTATATCTACACCACTCTTGACCAACCCTAACTTCCTTGAGAATTTCCTTTTTTTTCACAAGTTTACCAATACTAACTTGCTTTTTTAAACCATGGGGATAACCTGTTATTACAACAAGGTTTTCATCACCGCTGAATTTTTCGTAGAGATTCCCTTGCGTTCTTTTTAAATTCTCTAACGTTCTTTCAAGTTCTTTAACTTTATCTATTTCGTGTGAGATAAATTCAACTGCACACCAATCTTCATTACTATCTTCATCTCGATCTGTCTTTGAAATTTTGTTTCCATAAATTGTGAAAGAAGATGTTGTTGTCTCTAACAACATAGTTGCATCACGAAAATTTCCATTCTCACCGACAACATGATTTACAGTGGTTACTGTCAATATGAAATAATCGTTGAATTCGCCTTTGCATTCTGGACATGGGCACTTGCTAAGTTTACCGGGCCTTATTTTTTGAACAAAACCCGTCCCTCTTATCTTCATTTCTTTATTGTCTTCGTTTGTACAAGGAAACTCTATACGTCCGGTCAAATCAGCTTGAAGCGTAATAAAATACAAAATTTGACCATCCTGATAATTCGCAGGCAAGCAACTTAAACTCAGGTCATTAACGTCAATGTAGCTGTCATGGTTATTTTTAGTGCATTCCTCTTTTTTTCTCTCAAATGTTTCATTGCCCGTGATGCGCTCTTCTTCAGACACACCTTTGAAAGATTAGTTTTTTGGTTTTTTTTTTTTTTTTTAATGAGAAATAGATCGGAAGATCGCTCTTCTTCAGACACACCTTTGAAAGATTAGTTTTTTGGTTTTTTTTTTTTTTTTAATGAGAAATGTAGATAAATTGCTTATAGCCAAGAAATATATATTTTCATGTGGCATAAAATGTTTAAAACATTAAAAATGAACATCCTATTACTGAAATTAAATGAATGTAATGGTGGTCATAATCATAATATATTCTTCTTATGCGCCATTAACTATATATTAAGTATGTCTTACCGTTTTTGTAAGGATTGATAGATGCCATATTATTAACAAAGATAAAATATATTTTAAATAGTTTGCTTCTTATTAATGATTTAGGCATAAAGTAAAATGACGAACAAACGTTTACAAATTTATAGGGCTTATAAAGGATATTTTAAATGATGACTGAATGAAAATAAAATCATTTGATCAAATTATTAATAGACATTGTTAGGGAGTCAATGACGTAGTCTCTTTTTTATAGAACTGAGCTTTTCTAAAAAAAAAATCTATAAATATCATTTAGTCAGCGTTAATAAATTAGTGCGTGTTAATATTCAATCAATACTTTAAAATAAATCGATGATCAGAGCTTAAAGGCGCAGTGATTGAACACAAATATAACATAAATGAAGCGCAAACTAGGAAGTATTTAATATGTTATACTGATAGTTTACGTTTCGAACGGATCTGTTACTATGAACTGTATTTCTCTGTTATGCAGATATAAGTTACTCTTGGCAGTCTTTCAAAATTATTACACCCGTTGTTAGTTAATGTTGGAAGTTTTTCATCAGCTTTATAAGCAAAACATAATGAAAATGAAAATATAAAATAACATATTGAAACCGATTTCTTCTTAAAAATGTATTTAATGGCAATAACAAAAGCCTGGTGTGTCAAGCTGATGAATGTAAATTTATTTTATCTGAAAATATGTAAGAACTCTAAAATCTATAATGACATCTAGTCATTTGAAAAAAGAAATCAATATTTACACTATTGAGATACTTTATAATTTGTTTTTTATTAGATAAAAATATTATTTTTGTATCTAAACAAATTTAAAAAAATGAAATCGTAATATAATGGGTTAAAATGTATTATAATCAATTTGGATCATTGAGAAAATTTTTTCATTGTCATAAATATCTATCAAAGAGAAAGAAATTAAAAATAGCAAGCTATTAACTGTGTTTGTAATCAAGGGAAAGAATTATGTTTCAATGATTTATTTGAAATAATTCATTTTATTTGTTTAACTTGCGAAAATAGACGAATAGCCACGTAGGTGTTTTGGCCGAATCGAGCGACGAGTCTCACTACGAGATATAAATATGCAGGCAATTCAAAAATATTTCATATATTTGTTATTAAACTATAAGAACAAGTATACTTTCAAATTTAATAATGGCCATAAAGAATAAAAGTGTAAAAAATGTCTATAAATGTCTTCACCAGTACACAAAAACAAAAATGCATTCATATAAGTATAATTTTTTTTTGTACAGTTTAAGCTTTGTGCCGAAGCGTTTCTATGTATGGTCATTATTAAAGCTGGAAGTAAATTGTTTTAAGTACACACATGGTTTGTGACTATTGTATCTAATTTAAATATTTCTCCCAATCAAACACCCTAATAATTAGATTTTTGAATAGCATTTTTTAGGGAAAAAATTATCATAAAGGTGAAAACAGTTTTATCCCCACCTTGTTTCAGAGAACGAAATGGGCTTTATGGAGATATTGCAGTTGATAAACAATTGTTTGATCCAAGTTATTGCCTTATTCGTTTTTAGATATTTTAAATATTTTTTTTACCATTAATTTCCTTCAAATTTGTCTTTTTTTTTTTACTTTGGCTCTTTTTTTTAACTTATACGTTTTTTTTAAAAAAGTTTTAGTTTAAACTTGTAATCTCTGAGTGATCAACAAAATAGATTTATTTTACTTTTTTTTTCTAATACAATGATATATGTAAAAAAGCATGGGTAAAATACGTTTAATTTTGACAATTCTATATTTCACAATCACCCTTAAGAACTTAGTTTAGCTAGTACCGTTTATGCATTAGGCACGCGTAACCAAGCGTAACGAGAGGGCTATGTAGGACAAGGAAAAATTGATTTCCAGCCAAATACTGGTGTAGTAGGGTTGCACATTATCAAAGCAATCAGTGCATATCAATAGGGCACGTTCATGTTTCAATAGCTTAAGATATGAAAAGAATATTATAAGACAATATAGGACTTCTGTAACATTCTAGATTAAATTTAATATCCTCCATGAATGGTGTAAAAAGATTACTCCTCTACGTAATTATTTCTCGAAAGCGAAATATATACAACTAAACTGTACCAATATAACTAGTGTACATTTAAATTGAAATAGGGGCCCCGGTTGAGGCCCTTTTAATAATGTACCATTTTAGTTATGTATGAGATGGGGGTGGGGGATATAAAAATCATTCAAGTAAATAATAAGTTACATTGTGTCCCATTAAAATCGGTTTAAAAATGCTATAGATATCGCTTCTTTAAATTATCGAACGTTCTAGAAAATTCTAGATCAGCCTTGCATGGATTGGATATTCTTAGTTTTAAATCCACCGATATCTCGTTAAGAACGTTTAAGTGCATGGATACCAAGCTTTGCCTATATCCATCAATTCATAAAGAATCTACAGTGTTCAATAATAAGCCTATTGATATGTATATAGCTTAAACAAGGAAAAATGAAATGGGGCCCCCCGCCCCACTATAATATATATTATGAGTTCAGTACCCTTCGGTTTTTAAATATGGACAATCAAATAAATGTGTAGTAAATTTGGTCATGATCCATTTATTCATGTAGAAGTACTAAGCCAATTACTAGTTATATGGCTTATATAAGAAATAATTCAACTGGCCCCCAGCCCCAAAGCCATGGATATGATGAGTTCAATACACTTCTGTATTTTAATATGGATAATAAAGTGTATATTTACTAAGTTTGGTCAAGATCTATCAAATAATGTAGGAGTAGTTGTTCATTTTATTTGTATAGCTCATATACGCAAAAAAAAAAAAACGAATTTGGGGCCCCCAGCCCCAAACAGAATGTTATAAAAACTTCAAAACCCTTTAAGAGTTCCTTCTGGATCATGATTTATATATGTGCCAAAGTTGGTCAAGATCCATCAATCCATGTAAAAGCCTGTGTGGAACAAACCCACAACCAAACACTGCGACAAACAGTTACTTTTATATATATATATGATGTTATCTTTTTGGGAGGGGGTGGCTGTTACTTTCAATTTTTCAATATTTTGAAATCAAACTTTCATTTCACTATTAATTTTCTGACATTACTTTAACAAATCATAAAATAAGTTCTATTATATTTTTTGAAAATTATTTAATTTCTTAATAATCCTCTTTTTATTTGCCAACGAAGTTAATGTTTTTATGGCCGAAGCGTTCGTTGCTTTTTTGTACGGTCTACCGTGATTGGAAGTGAGCTTATTGTTCTAGTTAGCTAATTAAATGGATGCCTGGATATGGTGGTCTGTCTTTTGGATTATAGTGCTTTGGACGGAAAGTATAATTTTAAATACATTTTTTTTCAATGTTTGTCATGAAAGAATTTCCCCCCCCAAAATAAAAGAAAAAACACACACATACACACACGCACGCAAACAATCCTATTGAAATGATCCTAATCATGTCAATAACAGGTTCCTGCAAGCAATCAGACCATTGGCAACTTTTTTTACACTGAAATGAATACATAATCAATAACGCGGACCTCAGCATATCCGCGATATACGTCAGTAACACATAATTTATTAATAAGGAAGTAGTATGATAATAGTCACCCTCGTTCATGTTTAAACTATACAGTACAGTATTTTTGTTATGTAACTAACCCTTTTTGCTAGACTCTGTTTTTATGCGCGAATTCGGGAATGATCATGATTTTTCTATTATATGTATTGGACATGTGCCAGTTCTTGTTAAGCATTCGTGACTTTTGACACTGTTTACTGGGTATCTTGTTCAGACACGTTCCCAGTATATGACGTCAACCATAAGTACGGAAGGGAAATGCCGTGTGGTATTTTTGCTTTTAAATTTAAAATATAATTAAACCAATGTTCGTTGTACATGTACTGAGATTATTCAAGAGAAACACACACGGTAAGTTATATTACTTTTTTTTTTTTTACATGGAATAATTTAAGCACTTTACATTATATGATTTATTGACCATGTGCTAATTTAAATAACACATTTACAATTAAAGTTTGTTTAAAATAAACGGAATTCACGCAAAGAACAATTTTACATTATGTCTATATTATAAAGTAATCTATAGTATGTCAAGTTTTGCAACAATGGACCGAAAACAAATAACTATATTTTGTTCCGGTAAAGTGTGGTCATTAAACCAATAACAAAACCTGTCATTTTATTTTAAATTCTTAAAATATCGATTGCAAAATACGGAAAAAAATATTTTGTTCATTCTGAATTGTGCAGGTGGACGTTTAAATTAAGGTATTTTTGAGTGAAGCATTTTTAATAAGCCTTCGTAATAATGGTGCACTTTCATATATTTATTAAATGATTTTGTTTTAGTTCACGTTTTAGCGTAATTATGTTTATTAATTGGTAGATGTTTCAATCGATGACAAGGAAGAAAAATCAATGAATCTCTATCGAAGTTGACGGTTATTTTTTTTTCTAAAAAAAATTGTTCTTAAACCCCTTATCGTAAAAGCTGTTATTGAAAAAGGAATAAATGAATTATAAAAGGTAAAGAATATACAATAAACTATTTTTCCATATTGAATTGCTTTGAAGAAAATTGAAGATACGTTTTGCTTGGAAACCGCTTTTGTAAAATAAGCTTTTAGTCAGAACAGTGTGAATTCATCCATCAAAAAATGTAGAGTTCTCATGCGATTTTGTTTGCTGCACACTGTCTAAATAAATTTTTGTCTAAATGTTATACAAAAAATAGGTTCTAAGTATATCATAGGTAAAGGTGGTGAATAAAGATTGTTTTGTGGAACGAGCCACATTCACATGGGATGCTGGTGGTGTATTTAATTGTCTAGGCTGATTGGTATTAAAATCTAGAAACCAGATTTTTTGTTTGACTCTCAGTCACGAAGCAAACATATGATTATAGATGATGATTGATTAATTACATAGCTTTTGTCACCATGCTATGACGTCATATTACTAATTTAAAATCCACATATATTTTAAAACGCATTAACAAATGATAATTACTTTAGAGTCCATAATAAATTTACTTTTAAAAAAAAATACCATTTACATATTGTTCAAATATTATAAGCATCTTTATGCAACTCACAATAGGTTTCTGACGTGATATTTAATTGGCAATTTAAATACGTCAGACATACAGTAAAACAATGAACTAAACTGAACAATGAAAACAATAATGCGATATAATTGCATTCACCAATATGTAATGTTAATTATTGATTAGTTGTAAATCATAATATTTTTTTTTTAAAATTTAGCCTAAATACTTTTACATTTCGGGACATTTTTCAACCACAGCACAACATGGTTCAAAACTATATTCAATACAAGTTTACTTAAAGTTTCGTACAAATACATCAAAAATACATCATCAAACCCTAAGCACTTACCTCTGTAACCATTGTAAAAGTGAATCCATTAAGAAATTCGCTTTTAATCCTCTCGTTACAGATGGCTTTGCATAAGGATTCTAAGAGAAGAAAAACTTCAAATCAGTGCTGGGAGGATATGAACAACGATGAACTCCTTAAAGAAATGAAAAGAAAGGGCTTATCTCAGAAAATTGTTTTGTTTGCTGGAAGTAAGATCACTTATTTACATTACATAAATTATTCTGAATGGAAGTGTAAGAATGTCTTTATTGTAGAATTTTTTTAAAGTGTGATTTAAATGGACCAATTATTAAGGTAAATATTTTTTTTTAATAGTTACATTTTTTTAAAATCGACAATCATGTAAACCTTTTGATGCTATATGAGTGTACAGTAGTCAGAAAAAAAATATAGGATACTAAAATGCAGGATGCATCCAAAGGCTTCAAAACTTTTATTAGACACTAGTCGGTGCCCGCCAAAACATAAGGCAGTATATGAATAGAGCTTATCCGATTGCATGTTTTTACACCGGCCCGGGTATTTAGAGAAATATCCAGTGTGTTCAAGTGTTACAAAAGAATCAACTTCTCATAATGTATAATATTCGCCTGCTTATTCAATAATATGCATAAAGACAGTCTTACGCACTTCTTGCTGACCTTTAAACAACAGTATTATAGACAGATTTACATACGTGTCTACTTATAATCCTACAACATTCCTATAAACATTTATACATACATTCCTCATGGAGAACTAAAGATAGTCCTACAGACAGTCCTACATCATACCCGTTGCTCTTTATTGATAAATATAATAGTAACGTATTTAAAAAGCCTTCTTAACCTTGGCTCAACAGTCAGACATAACACTCACTGCTATAAAGCTTTTTTTTTTTTTTTTACCTAATACTATTAATATAAAACATGTTGAGTATTGCCTGTGTTCCCGGTTTCCGGTTGACAAGTCTGTTGTGGCTTGTCGATTAGGAAGGGTCGGCCACCGACCCCCTCGCCGTTTGCCTTGAAACATTTTTTTTTTTTTTTTTACCTAATACTATTAATATAAAACATGTTGAGTATTGCCTGTGTTCCCGGTTTCCGGTTGACAAGTCTGTTGTGGCTTGTCGATTAGGAAGCGTCGGCCACCGACCCCCTCGGCGTTTGCCTGGAAACATAACTACTGGGCACGCCCCGCGTGGGCAGACAAAGGGTGTGCTCGGTACCTGCCGTACATAAAACACCTCCCACAGGGCTGCAGGTTGTGAAACTTCACAGCAGGAAAATTAGGCAGAGCCAGGGTAGGGATCATGATTACAAGTTGCCGGTGACGGGTATGAGGCCAGAGGCGAGAGTAATAACCTCTGGCCGAGAATTCAAACAATGCAGCCTTGAGAAAGTTGTCCCTAGTCAACCGTTTCGTCCCAGCTACATTGCGAGCTAGTTGCGTTGTGGAAACCCACTGTGGAATTCCTTTTATAGGGTGTCCGGCGCTTTCCCGGAATGGGTGGTGGAGGATATTAGGACGTAAATTTTCCATCCCAACTCCTGAGAAAGTCGATTGTGTGCACTATTTAAACGCATAGTGTCGGACAGACCGGGTGCCCGGGTGGGGGACTAGACTGAGGGACCCGAGTGGGGGCTGTCCTGACGAGTGGGCATCCCCGACGTGCCGCTCAACGGCCCGATGCGTCGGGCCGGGGAGGGGTGATTTGGGGGGGGGGCATAAAGAGTGCAAAATCGCCCTGCTGACGCCATTTCTTGATATAATAATTTAGTATTACATGTGAACGTAATAAATCAATCCATCTTTCAGAATGTAAGTACTATCTATGGTAATGGCCTCTTGATAGTTTTGTTGCATTTATCTGAGACATTCTGGAAATTTCGACGGTAAAATGATCACGTTTTCTGTTTAATTAGTTTGCAACTGGAAAGCAAAATATTAAATGTCTTCCTCATTAATAATATTTAAACGTACAATTGGCATTGAGTAAGCCTGATTCGCTAGATTGTGTTTTACTAGCAACATGTTTTATATTTTTGTTCCAGTCAATGTCCCCGAAAGTAACTAAAAGTGGGTAAATCATATGATCGCTATTCATATTGAGCGTGTAAATATGTGTACATGAGTACCCTCTGGGATGGAAGCAAATGTCTCTCTCAGTAGGGGGTTCGCAATCTTCTCCGAAAAAAATCGCCGCAGAATCGTTTGAAATGTATGTTCATTGTAAAGTCGTGAATCAAGCCCATGTTTTTTTTTGAAAACCATTCATTAACAGGTTGTTAGATGCGCCTGAGTAATTCATGCATTTCTTTTATGATTTAGCGAAAGAGTTGGGGATTCTTATCATGCAATATACCTAAAAAGAGAATTTTCGCTGTATGCAGAGTTTGCTTCTTTTGTAAGCGTACTTCAGTTTCTTGTACTCCAAAAGTACGTCTATTTCCTGGAATGTAGAAATGTCAGTGCATAGTCAAGAGAATTTCTGATACATTTTCCTTTGCATATTAAAACAGTATGGTCCGTGGCCAGGAGATTGAGCTATATGTGCGACCAAAAAAAAAATACGCTAGAGAAGAATTGTGTTTTTGAAGGTACTCACCAACATGTTTAGCTCCTGACGCTTGCTCTTTAAAAAGTTGCTGTAAAGACACTGGTGGCTCCCACAAAGGTGGTAAAGCTACTTTCATGTCGGTGCAGCATCTTGTGTACTTTCTGGATGTATTATTCTCAGCAGGCAAGTAGAGAGCATGACAGTGTTTGCACTTATGGTCTGGACGCCCAATGTTATACTCTTAGAGGCCAAGAAATAAATTAGATGAAGAAGCACTTGTTTTTATGCCTGTCAAGACTCCGTAGATTTTTACACGTTGCTTTGCAGATGTTGCACTGAATGTCGTGTTGTGAGCTTCTTATTGCATTGTGAAACTCATTTAGATTTCGAGAACAATTGTTTTTCTTTTTTTTGTGTTTAACAAGAGACGTTCGCCTTTAAAAATTTTTGTTGCAGGAATCGCACTGCAAGGAGATGTTACTGGAGTGCGAGTCAGCTAATCTGTCAGCGGTGTAAAGTTGTGTGTTTTTGAAGATATTGCTGCTTGGTGAAATGTTTGGTGTAAGTGTTTCACTGAAACAATTTCTCGTGGTAGGGAATTGTTTTGGTGTTTGGAAAAAGAGGTTTGCGTTTGAAAATTTTGTTGCAGGAATCGCACTGGAAGGAGATGTTACTGGAGTTGCAGTCAGGTCATATGTCAGTTGGGTGAAGTCTTGTGTGTTTTTGAGCTGTGAAACGTTTATTGCAAGAGTCAAACCTGAAAAAAAATTCATGACAGTGAATTATTTAGCGTTTGGCTAGGCTTGATTTAAAAATGATTTTGCTTTAAAAATGTCGCAGAGGAAGCTTGTTGGAGAAGACGATGCTGTCGTTTTGTATGAAAGAGAAAATGCTTAAGGACAGATGTATTGGTTTTATAATCTGACAGTATGTGCCTCAGATGAGACATGCTAGGAATCAGTACGATGGCTTCATTAGTGACTTTTGTTCAATTTCCCTGAGTGCAGAAGTTAAATGGAGTATATACAGCATTGTAAATGCAAGGCGGGATGTGGGGGTCATGTTTAAAGTAAATGGCAGTGGTAGCATTGATAATCTTGGACTGATCTTGATTTTCATTCTCACCCCCAAAAGCTCCAGATCTTGACATGTGTTGATAGCACTCCTGATTTGCAGTGATATCTTGAGTTGCCGTGGAAAGAAGTACAGGAAGAGCTTCTCCAAATCTGTCCCAATGTCATGCAACGAAATTTACTGACCGATGCTGTAGTGAGAGTGCACTGTCTTCATCAACTTTTTTGTCAAGAAATAACCCATTGTTAGGAACAGGCAGTTGCCGGATCCCGGCATAGAGATGACTTTAAAAATCCATCGACTGAGAAAGTATTTTGGTCATTTCATAATTAATTTCATTAATATTTCACAAACCATGGATTATTGTAGGAAAGGTCTATTTGTTAAATAAATAAATCCATTACTAACATACTATTACGTACGCCATTTTCTATACACAAATAAACGTCACAAAATGCACAGCATATAGAAAATGCTAAGAACATAATATCAGCAGCCACAACTTGTAGATATAACACGCCAAACCTTAACGAAAGCAATTTTCGAACTTCCGATCTAATGAAGTTACTTGACAAAACATGAACTCAAGTAACGCACATTTAAGAATCCACAATTTTGCTACAGTCTTTCCTACATGATACTTAACTGCATAATTCGTATTCCCAGCCCATGAAGTACATGATATACTCTGATATCTAATAAATATCCTGATGTCCCAAACACTTTTAAACCGGATATTTTTTACACCTAATTAAACTGTGACCATTGTATTTTCCGGAAATATTATGAGTTAGCATTGTTATTGGGAATTATATTTTGCACGCTATTGAACTCATTATTGAACTTAAATTTCTTTCAGATATATAGAATTATTTTTAGTATACTCTAAATCCCAAATTACTGATGAGGAAGGAGCTGGAAATAGAGTTAGTTAATTAGGAATCAGTCCACGAGTCATACCAGAAGCGTAATATATATAAGAGAGTTTTCTATAAAATGTATTATTTACCTCATTTAATTAAGAAAATAGGCAGTGAGCACGTAAATTTATATTAATACCTATAATTATTTAGAGAATCGAGAAACGTATGTGCTCCAATGAAGAAGTATCAATATCAAATAAGATTACAAACATAAAAAATATTACATTTGAAGCAGGGCATATTAATTCCTTCCCAAATTTCCCCAACCTCAAACTTAAAACATTTACATCTGCCTAAAATGTTTCCAAATATATAATCAATGTCCCTTCTATACCAACAATACACCAACTTCTCTTATTATTATTTGAACAAAATTTTGTTTTAAGAATTTAATTACTTTCCCCGCACACAAGACTCATTATTTAAATGAGGCATTGCCATGACAATTCTAAAATTCGGATGAGATCTATTCATACAAGTTTTGTTAAATGTATACATTCGTATTATCATAATGCAATAGTCACTTTATCGTAGCAAGTTTTGAAATTCTAGGCATTGAAAAATAGACAGTTAGCGTCCATTAGACCAAAGCAGACTTTTTTCAGTTCATTTTCATTAAGGTTTTCAGGAAGAAAAATGTGTCTCTGGGTTAAGCATAACTGCTCCAGCTTCCCCATTCATTTTGGCATGAATATCTTGTCTTGTAGCGTTGGCCTTCCGCTATTGTTTAAGTTGAGTTGGTAGCATGATTTTATTTATGTAGCCGATGAATTAAGCTTAGTTTAACATTGTGCTTGAAGCCACTCTTCTAAAAAACGCTCTAGGGCATCTTTGAGCTTCAGCTTTTTCTTTTATTATATGTCTTTATAATTAATATCGTTTGCATTAGTTTCAACAGCATTTGGTTGCCTCAGGCTTTACGGAGGCAATGGCAAAAAGAGATTCCCATTTTTTTAATGTATTTCATAAATAGACAATTCTAATTTACATCCGCCTATGAGCTCGATGGCACTGACATACAAAAAAAAATAATATAAAAAAATAATTGTGTGCCCAATACAAGGCTCCAACTTGTGCCGCGTGCTAAACGGAGATGAGATTCAACATGCACAACCTTCACACTTTTTAAAGCAATACGTTTAATAAAGTATACGTAGTATTTGTTTAATTTAAACATTCTATTGTTTAATACACACACACATTCACATATATATATATATAAATAATATATATATATATATATATATATTTATATATATATATATATATATATATTTAATATATATATATATATATATAAAAAATATATATATATATATATATATATATATATATATATATATATATATATATATGTGTGTGTGTTATATATATATATATATATAATATATATATATATATATATATATATATATATATATATATATATATATATATATAATATAAATACATATAAATATTAAAAATGTATATATATATATATATATATATATATATATATATATATATATATATATGTGTGTGTCTGTGTGCACTTTTTTTAAACAGAAACCAAACTCACTGGAAAGGATTTAAGATATTTGTCTCCAGAAGTTCTTAAGAAATGTGAAGGACAACATTTAAAGTAAGTTTTATTTTCAAACACAATTATCAGCTTTAAAAGTTTTAAACATTTCATATTATAAAATAAATAATACTTGACAACGCACATTTTACTAAATGATTGACTTGCTTTTGTTATAATTAACGACTTCATTAAATAAATGCACACATTTTCCATAATCAGATCTAGTTTTTGAGAAATTAAACATAATTCATTTTAAGGTTACCTATAATGTTAAGAAGGTCTCATTTCCGAAAAGTCTAAACAAGTAGCAACAGTTATCAAATTATATGTAATGCATTACTTTCATTTTAGACTTGAAAATGGCTTTTGTGTGCAATCTAAACTTTATTAGGCTTACTTTTGCAATTTAAATTTTAATTTTTAATTAATACATAATTGTGCTTAATTTTTTTTTTAAATAAATAAAATATTTTTGTTATGTTTTTTTCAAACACCAAAGGCTTTGCCACTATTTAGAAATTATCAAGTTCCGAGACAATTTAGGCCCCAGTCAATTGCTATCGCTAAAGGTATTTTTCCAAAAATTGTATGTACTGGCACTATTTGCCCACTAGAATATTTAGAGGCTACTAGAATTAATAGTCTAATAAAAAAATAAAAGACATTTGAAAGAAATCTTATTGGAGTTCATAAATAATATTCTTTGTTGTAAATATACATTTTATCGAGAAAAAAATTGAAACATTTTGAAAGGGGTGAAAAACCCTACTACATTGTAATCAATAGTAAAAAATAATATCATTATTACTGACCTACTTTAGCAAAAATAATCAAGGTATAAATTGATATATTATTTGTCATTTTACAAGTGTATTTTATATTTTATAGTATTGTCTTACTCAAGCAGTCTGTCACATCTAGGACAAAATTGTTTAAAGTATAATGCCCGCTTTGATTACACCAAAGTTATTTTCATCTTTGTGATTAATAGGTTTACAATGATCCTGTCCATGGACATATTCAAATGAATCCAGCATGTCAAGCTATAATCGACACTCCACAATTTCAAAGACTCCGATATCTCAAGCAACTTGGAATGGTTTATTTTGTCTTCCCTGGTGCGACTAATAATAGATTTGAACATTCTCTTGGGTTAGTGGATCTTTTCAAGGATATATGAATATAATTTAAATAATACGCCAGAAACTAAGGCAAGCAAGACGACGACGCAGGCTATATATAGATACGCTAGAGCAGGGGTCGGAAACCTATGGCTCCCGAGCAAATGTAGCTCTATTGATGGCTGCATCTGGATCGCAGAAACATTTTCGATAATAAAATACTTAATTTTTTATTAGCAAAAGCATAACAATGTTATTAAAAAGAATTCAGAGATATAATTATGTATTTTTAGTGTTGAAATTAAACAAAATGCTATCATTTTTTTTATTTTTTATTTTTAAACATAATGTAGGGCTCTCACAGAATTACTTTTCAAAATATGTGGTGTCCATGGCTCTCTCAGACAAAAAGGTTCACGACCCATTCGCTGGAGCAAGCAAGACGCAGGCCAATCCTACCTTCCCTTGCCTAAATATCGTCGGTATCGAGACCTGCGCACTGCGGTGGAGCTACCACCCACCCCCCCCCCTTTTGCACCACTTTCGTTTGCCAGCCTGTCGCACACCCCAAACAAGCTCTGAGCAAGCGAGCAATTTTGCGACGTATACTAAGCACGGGTCGGCTATATTTATATAGTTCATGGCGTGAAATAAAAAGTGTGCAGTGACGTATCATGAAAAGGGAGTGGGAAGGGGTGTAGCAAAATTGGCATTCTTAGATGTGCGTAACTTGAGCTCACGTTTTGGTCAAGTAACTTTAGTAGATGGGAAGTTCACGCCGGCAATGTTTTGCGTGCTTTTTCTATATATATATAGAAATGAATGTCTGTCTGTATGTATGCTTCTTTGTATGTCTCGTATGCGCTCCTAAACTATTCATGCGATTGCGACAAAACTTTGGTTAGTTGTTGTCCATATAACCGGTCATTAACATGTCATTACAACCTTTATAAAATCTTCCGTTTTCAGCCGTTTGCCCTTAATACTTTTTTTTTTCTTTTTTAAGTTTTTTAAAAAATAATTTCCATATGCACTCCTAAGCCATTTATGCGATTTCGACACCACTTTAGTGATCTGTTCCGAGCATGACCGAAAAGGTTTCTAAATTATTACAACCGTTTTAAAATATTCAGTTTTGAGCCTTGAACTCTGTGTTCGTTTTCACTTCTATGAGCATCATAAATATATTTTCAAACCATATGCGCTCATACATCATTCATGCGAATGCAAAAGACTTTGGATATTTGTTGTTCATAAGACCACGCATTTTATAGAGTTATTAAAGCACATCTATATCTATATATATAAAAATGAATGTTTGTATGTCTGTCTGTCTGTATGTCTCGTATGCGCTCCTACACCATTCATGCGATTGCGACAAAACTTTAAACAGTTATTTTCCACATAACCGGCCATTTAACTAAATCATTAAAAACCTTATCAAGTGTTCCGTTCCTATCCATTGGCCCTTAATTCGTTTTTTTTCTAATATGAGCTTTGTAAAATATTTTCCATATGCGCTCCTACGCCATTTATCCGATTCATATAAAACTTTGGTGAAAAGTTGCTAGCTTGTCTATAAACATTTCTAAATTTTTACAATCGTTTTAAATTATTCAGTTTTGAGCCAGGGGCCTCACATTCGTTTTTCCTTATATGAGCTATATAAATATATTTATATGAGCTATATAAATATATTTTCAAACTGTATGCGCTCCTACACCAATCATGCGATTGCTACAAAACTTAGTGAGTTGTTGTCCATGCGCCAGTGCATTTTACTGTGTTATTTAAACACTTTTAAAAACATTCTGTTTTCGGCCGTTGGCCCTTAATTCGTATTTTTTGTAATATGAGCTTTGTAAAAAATAATTTTCATATGCGCTCCTACGCCATTTATCCGATTGCAATAAAACTTAAAACTTTGGTGAGATGTTGGAAGCACGGCCGCAAAGGTTTTTAAATTATTATAAACTTTTCAAAATATTCCAATTTTAGCCAGCTGCCTTATTTACGTTTTTTTCTTATACGAGCTATATAAATATAATTTCAAACCTTATGCGCTCCTGCACCATTCACGCGATTGCGACAAAACTTTGACGAGTTCTTATCTATAAACATAACCATTCATTACAACACTTTTAAAATATTCCGTTTTTGGCCGTTGATCCAAATTCTTATTTTTTCTTTTATGCGCTTTGTAAAAAATAATTTTCTATGCGCTCCTATACCATTTTTCAGATGCGATAAAAATTTTTGAGATGTTGTTCTATCGCCCACAAAGGTACTTAAATTATTACAACCGTTTTAAAATATTCAGTGTTGAGCCAGGGGCCCTATGTTTGTTTCTTACAAAATGAGCTATAAACATATAATTTCAAACTGTATGCGCTCCTACACCATTTAAGGGATTGCGATAACACTGAGCTTTGAGCCAGGGGCCCTATGTTCGTTTTTTTTTTAACATGAGCTATATAATATAATTTCAAACTGTATGCGCTCCTACACCATTCAAGCGATTGCGATAAAACTGAGCACGGATGGATAGCTATTTAAAAAATTACAAATAGTGACATTAAATTGTGTGTGTGACATATCAAGTAGGTTTCTGAAGTAATACAACAATTCTACTATATTCCGTTTGTGGCCGGGGGCCAAAAATTCGTTTTCCACTCTTTTATTAACTATATAATTATCGTATGCATTTCTAAACCATTCATAACACTACCGCCCTTGAACAAATTACACATTTGTAGTAAAGCAGAAAAAACACGTTTTTCATTTTTAGTGTAGAGATTAGTTTTGTTAATTTTATAAATCAGCTTGAATTTTGTGACGCATTTTAGAATCGGGTATGACGTTGAACACGTGTTGTTGTTTTTTTTT
>CAXITT010000160.1:183865-196884 GCA_964033795.1 Lymnaea stagnalis | reverse complement strand
TATTCACCGTTACTCTCGAAAACGTTCAAAGCACACATCAATGTAGAGTATTGCAATTCGGTGAAATCGATCAAGTACATTTGCAAATATGTTAACAAAGGAAGCGATATGGCAGTTTTTGGAGTGGAAAAAAAATCTGGATCAATGGATGAAGTCTACCAATATCAACTTGGACGCTACATGAATAGCAATGAAGCAGTATGGCGCATTTTATCATTTCCAATCCATGAACGCCATCCAACAGTTGTTCATTTGGCAGTGCACCTTGAAAACGGACAGCGAGTGTACTTTACAACAGAAAATACACGTGTAAGAGCAGTGTCACCTCCGTCAACAAAGTTAACTGCATTTTTCTCATTGTGCCGGAATGATATTTTTGCAAAGTCGCTACTTTACTCTGAAGTGCCAACATATTACACATGGAATGCATCAGCGAAAAGTTTTCTCCGTCGCAAACAGGGTAAAGCATTTGAAGAACACCCCAATTTATAATCAGCTGACGCATTAGGCCGTATGTATACTGTTCACCCAAATAATGCAGAATGCTTTTACTTGCGATTACTGTTAATCAACGTACGTGGACCAACATCCTTCCAAGAACTGAGAACAGTAAACGGTCAAGTATGTGCCACTTATCGTGAAGCTTGCCAAGAATTAAAACTTTTGGAAAACGATGCTCATTGGGATACTTCGCTCTCTGATGCATCGAATATTGCTCAACCACAGCAAATACGCACTTTGTTTGCAATCATATTGACAACTTGCTTCCCATCCAATCCAAAAGATCTTTGGGAGAAATACAAAGACGACATGAGTGAAGACATCCTACATCATTTGCGTCCAACGAATCAAAATCCGGACATTAAATTTACACCAAACGTGTATAACGAGGCATTGGTTTCGATTGAGGACATATGTTTGGCAATCTCTAACAAAGCACTGGTAGAGTTGGGAATGACTTCTCCGAATCGATCAGCAAACAAGCTTTCCAATCGTGATTTACAACGAGAAACGCACTTTGACATCGAAGAATTAGGTACATTTGTTCAGAAGAATCTTCCAAAATTGGCTCCAGAACAACTCATAGTGTATGAAAGAATTATGCATGCAATTACCAGACAAATTGGTGGACTATATTTCCTAGATGCGCCCGGCGGAACAGGAAAAACTTTCCTAATTTCACTTATTTTGGCGACAATACGATCACAAAAAAATATTGCACTGGCTATCGCATCATCTGGAATTGCAGCAACTCTTTTGGATGGTGGCCGGACAGCCCATTCAGCACTGAAATTGCCGTTGAATATGCAAATAACTGAGACACCAACATGCAATATAAATAAAAATTCCGGAATGGGTAAATTACTCCAATCGTGCCAACTCATTATATGGGACGAATGTACTATGGCACACAAAAAAGCATTGGAAGCGCTTCATAGTACACTAAAAGATTTGAGAGGAAATGAACAGCTCTTCGGTGGCGCACTTATTTTATTATCAGGAGATTTTCGACAAACTTTACCCGTTATACCACGTTCAACAGCGGCTGATGAATTAAATGCATGTCTCAAATCATCAGTATTATGGCAACATGTACAGAAATTAACTTTGAAGACAAATATGCGAGTAAAACTACACAATGATGAATCCGCTGAACGTTTTGCAAAACAATTGTTGGACATTGGGAATGGGAAAATGGCAATAGATGAATCAACAAAATGTATCACATTACCAACAAGCTTCTGTAAAATTACAGCCAACATTGACGAATTGATTCAAAACGTTTTTCCAAATATCGTACAAAATTACAAAAATCATCAGTGGCTCAGTGCACGTGCTATATTAGCAGCCAAAAACAACGATGTCAATGCCATTAACTTAAGAATTCAAAATGAAATCCCTGGCGAAACGACAACGTATACGTCCATCGACACTGTATTGAATCAAGACGAAGTTGTCAATTATCCAACAGAATTCTTGAATTCACTTGAATTGCCCGGCATTCCGTCGCACATTTTAACACTGAAAATTGGCGTACCTATCATACTTTTACGAAATATTAATCCACCACGACTTTGCAACGGTACCAAGCTATCAGTGAAAACCATGATGAGCAATATCATTGAAGCTACTATTTTAAATGGAAAATTTAAAGGAGAAGATGTACTTTTGCCACGCATCCCAATGATTCCAACAGATATGCCATTTGAATTCAAACGTCTGCAGTTTCCGGTGCGACTCGCATTTGCAATGACCATCAACAAAGCACAGGGACAATCGCTACAAGTTTGCGGACTAAATTTGGAAAACCCATGCTTCTCCCATGGACAGCTATATGTGGCCTGCTCTCGCGTCGGAAAACCTTCTGATCTATTCGTGTATGCACCCGGCGGAAAAACAAAAAACATTGTGTATTTAAAAGCTCTACAATAAACATAATTAAATGTAAACATTTTCTTTCTTTGAGAGGATTTGCAGCGCATGGTGGGTACTCGATAGTACTACATATCACATGCATTTTTAATATTCGTCACAAAGCAATACATTCGCTGTCAAATCAATATAGCCACCTAAAGGAAAAGCTTTTGGTCTATCTACACCTCAATCATGAAAGGAAAATAAATCCCGATTTTGTGAAACAGTTGAGCTACGGGAAGCAAGACTAGAAACCACTCGAGTACATAATGCTCAAACCCGTTCATCTGATACAGTCGAGTAACGGGAATTAAGAATCGAAACAATTCAAGTAAGTCATGCTGAAACCCATTTGTCTGAAACAGTCGAGCAGCGAGAAACAAGACTGGATTCCGTTAGAGTACGCACTGCTCGATCTAGATGATCACTGCACGCTGAATTAATATAAGGCATTCCATTAGAATGCTTATTATGATTACAGTCTTTATCCAAGTGTGGTTATTAGGTAAATGGATCAATTATGCGTGTATTGCAGTGCCCTCAAATTTAAGAATGAAACACCGGGAATTTGCTGTGCGGGTGGGAAAGTGAAATTTTCAGAACTACATGCACCACCGGAGCTATCATCAACGTTGGTATCTCTGATGCATCGAATATTGCTCAAACACAGCAAATATGCGCTTAGTTTGCAATCATATTGACAACTTGCTTCCCATTCAATCCAAAAGATCTTTGGGAGAAATACAAAGACTACCGGAGTGAATATATCCTACATCGTTTGCGTGCAACGAATCAAAATCCGGACATTAAATTTAAACCAAAAGTGTATAATGAGGCATTGGTTTCGATTGTGGACATGTGCTTGGCAATCTCTAACAAAGCACTGGTAATGTTGGGAATGACTTTTCCGAATCGATCTGCAAACAAGCTTTTCAATCGTGATTTGAAACGAGAAACGCATTTTGATTTCCAAGAATTAGGTATATATGTTTGGATGAATCTTCCGAAATTGGTTCCAGAACAACTCATATTGTATTACAGAATTATGCATGCAATTACCAATCAAATCGGTGGACTATATTTCCTAGATGCGCCCGGAGGAACAGGAAAATCTTTCCTAATTTCACTTATTTTGGTGACAATACGATCACAAAAAAATATTGCACTGGCTATCGCATCATCTGGAATTGCAGCAACTCTTTTGGATGGTGGCCTCAACAGCTGCTGATGAATTAAATGCATGTCTCAAATCATCAGTTTTATAGCGGCATGTACAGAAATTGACCTTGAAGACGAGTATGCGTGTAGAACTACATGATGATGTATCCGCTGAACGTTTCGCAAAACATATGTTGGACATTGGGAAAGTGGAAATGGCAATTGATGAATCCACTCAATGTTTTTCACTGCCAACAAGCTTCTGTAAAACTGCAGCTACCACCGACAAAATCACACATACAGTTTTTCGAAATATCGCACAGTATTACAAAAATCATCAGTGGCTCAGTGCACGTGCTATATTTTCAGCCAAAAACAACGATTACAATGCAATCAACTTAAGCATTCAAAGTGAAATCCCAGGCGAAACGACAACGTTAAGTCCATCGATACTGTATTGAATTAAGACGACGTTGTCAATTATCCAATCACTTGACTTGCCAGGCATTCCATCGCACGTTTTAACATTGAAAATTGGCGTGCCTATCATTCTTTAATGAAACAAAAATCAGCCACGACTTTACAACGGTAACACTTTTCAATGAAAAACATAATGAAAAATACCATTGAAGCTGAAGTTACTATTTTAAATGGAAAATTTAAAGGAGCTGATGTACTGTTGTCACGCATCCCAATGATGCCATTTGAATTCAAACGTCTGCATTTTACGGTGCGACACGCGTTTGCAATGACTATCTACAAAGCACAGGGACAATTGCTACAAGTTTGCGGACTAAAATTGTAAAACCCATGCTACTCCCAAGGACAGATGTATGTGGCCTGCTCTCGCGTCGGAAAAACATCTGATTTATTCGTGTATGTACCAGACGGAAAAAAAGAAAAACGTTATGTATTTAAAAGCTCTTGAAGAGACATAATTAAAATTCAAACACTTTCTTTCTTTGAGAGGCATTGCAACGCATGCCGGGTTCTCGCTAGTTTTAAATATTTCATTTTTGCCCGATGGCCCTTAATTCGTATTTTGTTCTATTTGAGCTTTGTAAAACAATAAATTCCGTATGCACTCCTACGAAATTCATCCGATTGCAATAAAACTTTGGTGATATATTGCGAGCATTGCCGGGGGACAAATGTTTCTAAATTATTACAAACATTTTAAAATATTCCGTATTGAGCCAGGGGTCCTATGTTCGTATTTTTCTTATATAAGCTATACAAATATATTTTTCAAAACGTATGCGCTCTTTCACCATTCAAGCTATTGCAATAAATCTAATGTCAGTTGTTTTCCACATGCCAGAGCATTTTTCTAAGTCATTATAACCCTTCCAAAATATTCAATTGGGGCAGTTTGGCCCAAATTCCTTTTTTCCCCTTTATACAAACTTTGTAAAAAACAATTTCCGTAAACGCTGCCTACAATTTTTCAGAATGCGATATAATTTTATAGGAATGTGGTGCGCACGCCCTGAAATGTTTTTTAAAATTATTGGAACCATTTTTAAAATATTCCGTCTTTAGCCAGGGTCCTATGTTCTTTTTTTCTTTATAAGCTTTACAACTATAATACAACAATTCTAAAAATTCAGTTTGTGGCCGTGGGCCTTAAATTCATTTTCCAACCTTTTATTATCTGTATAACTACCCTATGCATTTCTATACCATTTATCCGATTGTGATAACACTTCGTGAATTAATTTGCGCACTACCGCAAATGTTTCTAAATTAGAAAAATACATCTTACGATATTCAGTTTAAGCCAGAACTTTAATTTCGTTTTTTCTTCTTAGAGCTTTTAACTGTAATTTTAAACAGAGCTATTGCATGAGTGGATGGAGCTAAATCCACTGGTATATTTTTCTAATTTAGCACAAACATTTTAAAATATTTCGTTTTGTTTTCTTAAATTAGCTTTAACAAATTAATTTGAAACGGAGCTATCAGCACTTTCTCCTTTGATCAAATGTCAAAAGGCAGCAAATTTGTAGTAAAGAAGAGAAATACTTTTGCATTTTTAATATAGAGAATATTTTTTTAAATTTATATAAATAAACTTGAATTTTGTGAAGCATTTTAGAATGGGATTTGACTTTGAAAACATGTTGTTTTTTTTTTATATTTAAATTATTTCTTGAATAGAGTCTTATAATCTCGGAGTTGTTTCTTGTTATGTAAAGAAATTTTACATGAATCGATGGTTTCTTAAGAAATTACAATACGCACTAGACTACGTAGGTATTGAACTATGCAACATCGAGATTTTGAGGCTGGAATTTATTATTTATAATGTTATGTAGCACACATTCCTCCTGCGAAAACTTTGCTTGACGTAAGTTACATCCCTGGCAAACGTTAGCGTTTGTTGTGGGCCTAGCTTAAATTCTCTTTGATGTATCCTGTTTACAACCACTGCCAATTACACATTGGGTAGTATGTTTCCTGGTATCTTGCCGAATTTTCTTGATAACTCGAGAAATGTAAACAATACGCCATAATTCTTTTGTGGAAGCGTCTACGCTACATGAAAATAAGGGTTTTACAGATACGGAGAGACGGAGATTCAGACAGATATTAACTTTACACAGCGTGTATTATTCTTCGGGTATTTGTGTGCTCATATGTGTTTATTTCGCAATCATCATTATTAATTGGCACATTGTATTAACTGTGTACCAGTTCAAGATCTACCATATTGTAAGATGATGATTTATAATTATATTTATTTTGTTTTTTTTATTATTTTATTACTAAATTAAATCATATTAATTGTAACTGGCAACTGTTTTGGTTGTCGTATCTTTATTACCATATTTCTATGACATCGTCCTTTTTTTAGTCACTGTTTGAACGAGCAATCAAATTAAAAGTAAGAGATTAATTTCTCACAAGAAAAGCCAGTGCGTAACAATAAATTAATGTGAAGCTATACAACTGGAACTCTACTGCCAACAATGAAGGTACCTATTGTGCGATATTTTCATGTAAAAAGATGGGAGATCCTAACGTGTGAAAATTATAACGTTAGGAATATGGTAAATAAATTGAAGCAAATACAAACAGCGATATTTCATTTTGTGTATGACCCAACAAGTTATGTTAATTGTGAAAAAATATTTGGTAATAACCTATATCACCTGCATTTGTAATATTCGTCACAAAGCAATACTTTCACTTTCAAATCAATTATGCCACTCAATCGAAAATCTATTGGTTTGTATACACATCAAGCACGAAAGAAAATGTCATCAAAAGCTTTGGAAATATTCGAGCAAAAGAAGCAACACTGGAAACCATTCTAGTACGCAATCCTCAAACGCGTTCATCTGAAATCTTTGACCCACAAGAAGCAAGACAGGTAAATACTCAAGTACGCATTGCTAAAATCCGTTCATCTGAAACAGTCGAGTAGCGGGAAGCAAGACAGCAAGCCACTTGAGTGCGTAATGCTCAAATCCGTTCTTCTGAAACTGTGAAGTAATGGAAACAAACTGGAAGCTGCTCGAGTACGCAATGCTTAAACCCGTTCATCTGAAACAGTCGAGCAACGGGAATCAAGACTCGAAACAACACGAGTAAGCTATGCTGAAACTCATTCATCTGAAACAGTCAAGCAGCGAGAAATAACAGTGAATTCCGATAGAGTGCGCACTGATAGATCCAGACGAAAACTGCACGCAGAATTAAATCTTAGTGTCTTCCATTAAGATGCTAATTATGATTACAGTCCTCATCCCAAGTGTGGTTATTGGAAAATTTATATATTATGCGTGTATTGCAGTGCCCTTAAATTTAAGAAGTAAATACCGGGAATTTGCTGCGCGGGTGGGAAAATAAAATCGCCAGAATTACATTTACCACAGGAAACATTATCAACGTTGGTGTCGTGAACTTTGCCTGGAATTAAAACGTCTGAAAAACAATGCTCATTGGGACACTTCGCTCTATTATGCATCGTATATTGCTTAACCACAGCAAACACGCGCTTTTTGATTGCAATCATATTGACTACGTGCTTCCCTTCCAATCCAATAGAAAATCTTTGGGAGAAATACAAAGTCTACATAAGTGAAGACATACTACATCGTTTACCTGCAACGAATCAATATCCGGACTTTTAATTTACACCAAACGTATATAATGAGGCATTGGTTTCGATTGAGGACATAAGTTTGGCAATCTCTAACAAAGCACTGGTAGGGTTGGGAATGACTGCTCCAAATCGATCTGCAAACAACCCTTTCCATCGTAATTTGCAAAGAGAAATGCACTTTGATATCGAAGAATTAGGTGCATTTTTTCAAATGAATATTTTGAAATTGATTCCAGAACAACTAATAGTGCATGACATAAGTATTCATGCAATCACCACAATAAGCGGTGTACTATATTATTATCTTGATGCGCCCGGAGGCACAGGAACAACTTTCCTAATTTCACTTATTTTGGCAATAATACGATCACAAAAAAATATTGAACTGGCAAGCGCATCATCTGGAATTTCAGCAACTCATTTGGAGTTTGGCCTTAACAGCAGCTGAAGAATTAAATGCATGTCTGAAATCATCAGTGTTAAGGCAAAATGTACAGAAATTGACTTTGAAAATAAGTAAGCGTTTAGAACTACACAATGATGCATCGGCTAAAAGTTTCGCAAAACAAGTGTTGGATATTGGGAATGGGAAAATGGCAATTGATGAAACCACACAATGTTTTACACTGCCAACAAGCTTCTGTAAAATTACAGCTACTTCCTACAAATTCATTCATAAAGTATTACAAATATCATCAGTGGCTCAGTGCACGAGCTATATTAGCACGCAAAAACAACTATGTCAATGCCATTATTTTAAGCTTTCAAAATGAAATCCCAGGTGAAACGACAACTTATACGTATATTGACACTGTATTGAATCAAGACGAAGTTATCTATTTTCCAATCACTTGACTTGCCAGGCATTCCATCGCTCGTTTTAACACTGACACTTGGCGTTCCTATCATTCTTTAACGAGACATTAATTCAACACGACTTTACAACGGTAACAAGTCTCAGTAAAAATCATGATGAAAAATACCATCGAATCTACTTTTTTAAATGGAACATTTATAAGGAGAAGATGTACTGTGGCCATGCATTCCAATGATTCCAACAGAAAGGCCATTTGAATTCCAAAGGCTTCAGTTTCCAGTGCAACACGCGTTTGCAACCACTATCTACAAAGAACAAGGACAATCGCTACAAATTTGCTGACTAAATTTGGAAAACCCATGCACACATGTGGCCTGCTCTCACTTTGAATAACCGTGTGACTTATTCGAGTATGCAAAAGATGGAAAAACAAAAAAAATGTGTATTTAAAAGCTCTTCACGATACATAATTAAAATGCAAACACTTTCTTTCTTTGAGTGGCATTGCAAGGCATTCCGGGTACTCGCTAGTCTGGTATAAATTAAAAGATAACACACAAATGGTGTGAGAAATTTGAAGCGGAGATAAGTACACGGACTTTTAACAAGGAGCTGCAGTTGTAGAGTAGGTTATAAGAAGCATACATATTCATACCCTATGAACCATAACAGGATACTTTCTGAGGGAAACCCAAAGACCCATAACCTATTGGCATTCTCAACAATCAACCTCTTTAGTATCTTGCAAATGCTCATGAGATAATAATGCAAGGAAAAGGATTAAAAATATATAAAAATCATTAATTGAATTAGAAGCTACATAAATTCAAGCTGTCCTGAAGTTACATAAAAAAAATAAAAAAAAAAAAAAAAAAAAAAAAAAAAAAAAAAAAAAAAAAAAAAAAAAAAAAAAAAAAAAAAAAAAAAAAACAAAAAAAAAAAAAAAAAAAAAAAAAAAAAAAAAAAAAAAAAAAAAGCAAATAGATGACTATGATAAGAGATGAACAGATATATGAAGCCATTACAATTAGAAACCAGACTTGGAAAAAAGTAAATCTAATCCATACCTAGGATCTTTATTAAATGAAAGAAAATAATTACTAACAGAGGTAAAAGAAATATTATTAGTCAGAACAAGGGCTACTTAGTTATATTTATGACTTTCTAGTAGTCATTCTAGTTAGGGTCCAATCTTCACTTGCGTATATGAAAGCTGGTCTGATTACAGTTGTATAAATAGTTTTATTTGTTTTTCTCTTGTAAAGTTTTTACTTCTGAGTATTTCCTAACAAAAAGCGACAGAAAAACCTATTAAACACATGGGAAAGAAAAGTTCTCATAAAAATGTATGAGCCAACAAGGATAAATACGGATGTAGAATACGAAAAAACAAGGGATTATACACGATATTAGCATACATTTAAAAAAACAGATTGGCTACGCTGGGAAATACACTCAGAGAGAATAACAAATGACGGAGGATTGAAGAGAGTGCATCACCAAAACAGCAGAGGAAACTGGCTAAAAGGCTGACCTAGTTTAAAATTAATGGATGAAATTGAAAAAGATCTATAGCAGCTGGGAATCCAAGGATGGAAAAGAAAAGCATTGGTTAGGTCCTAGTGGAAGGAAGTAGGGAAGCAGGCCAAAGATCTGCATGATCTGTAATGCCAAAGGGATGGATGGAAAAAGTAATTTAAAAGGATACATTACACGAAAGATCAATTAACAAGACGCCCTTAACTTTTAACAGCTGTGTTGCCTAAACTAGTTTTTCAGGTTTTTTCGTCCATTATTTTCCATCTGTTTCTAATATTTTTCTCAACGGTGTGATGCTACATTCTTCTTTGGTTATGTAGCTACACATTTCTATTGCCATTTTGCAGCATCCTATCTTGCTCAAATTCTTATAGTTATTTTGACAGTTCTTCTACAGCTGTGTAGCTCAATTCTTTTAAAGCTTGGTTGTCCGCATTCTTCGACCAGCTGTGTGCCATCATTTTCTATATCATGTAAATGTTTGTCAATAAGTAAATGGACAAAATAACCGAGTAAAATTAACGCTTTTGATTTTTTTGAACCTCGGAGCGGATCTTGGGCAGAGCTTAGCTATGCAAAAAAAAATATTTAAAAAATGCTTTAAAATCCCTAAATTCTAGTCTTTTTCCGTCATTTAAAGAATACAAGTTTTGAAATTACTAAAGTTTTTATATACACATATTTATTTTATTCTTGATGACTATGAATTATTGTACAAAAATGTTCAATTTGTATGCATCGTATTTCATATTTATATGTATATATATATATATATATATATATATATATGTATATATAGTCTAAATTAACATTTTTTATTACAAATAGATTGCAAATATTTCTCAACGAAATTCTAAATAATTTTTCAATTTAATTTAAAATATTTATACAATACAAAATATCAGTAGTCAGGCGATCAATGTTCTACTTCTTTAAAAAAAGCTTATATTTTAAGTAAGGACACATATAGACAACATCAGCATATGCAAGTTCTCAGTATTAAAGTTGTGATATTGTTTTCTTTGAATATTTCAGAGCTTGCCATCTAGCAGGAAAATTTGTCAGAAACTTAAGAAATAACCAACCAAATCTGGGAATCACTGATAAAGACATCTTGTGTGTAGAAATAGCTGGTCTTTGTCATGATCTAGGTGTGTTGACCATCCTTGAATGGATAAATTATTTTTAATTTTTCATAGTACTTTAAACGTAATGCCTGTATTCAGTAACCATGCACAAGAGCAAAATAAATAATCCCAAACTTATAACACAATTTAAAATGTTTCGACAACAAACACACACAAAAATTGTTTACATTATCCCATTTTATTTCTTATTTTAAATTAGGGGTCACAAAACCGGTCCCTTTTACTAAAACGGTATTTTTTTATATTGAATTTTTCGAATACCGGAATCCCGATATTTTCGATATATATGATATTTTCAGTATCTAGAGAATTTCGTGCCTAGATTAGAGATGAACATTTATCAATGAAATAAAAACATTTAAACAATTGCAATTCGATTTACAATTAGCTTTTAAAAATAACGGAAATCTCTAGCTTTCGACATGTTCAAATATTAAAACAATTTGTGTAGTTTTAATCTTTGGTCAAATTCATATAATGAGATCGTATTAATGACATGATTAATGTTTGATCGCTAAGTTTAGAGCGCTAATTGTAACAAATGTAACCTGATGACGAGAACTTATCCTCAGACTCCACACCTTTCTAGGAAATAGAAATCATAATATCATACGCATTTTATAAATATCTTCCTCTGACGTTTACATCTATTGCATTTAGATGAGAGATTGCCCGTAGCTTTCAAGAAATAATGCCAAATTGATATCTTTGTTTCCGATAGTTTCATATGCTCTTCATATTTAAGTTTATTTTTTTCAGTGCCACACCCCCCATTTCTTTCTATCAACATGAAGAGAGAATAATTCATTAATAGAAAATGTATTAATTAAATATATTTGGTTCGACGTATAAAATTTAAAAAAAAAATAATTAAATGTTTATGTAAATGTTTGGCTAAGTACGGTATAGACAAGCTAGGACATTCAGTCATGTAATTGTTTGGCTAGTTACGGTACATACAAACTAGGAATTCAGTCACATAAATGTTTGGCTGGTTACGGTAGAGAAAAACTGGGACATTAGTCATGTAAATTTTTAGCTAGGTACGATCCAGACAAGACGGGCAATTAAGTCTGAGGAAAAAAATATCTGGAAAATCAATTATGAGGATAGTGTGAATTATCAATATTGTTTTCACAAAATAGAAGTAACATACCTTTTATATTTCTTAAACTTAAGTTATTTGATTATAAAAATATGGATTTAGTCATAATTTTAAAAATGTAAATACCTTGGCATTTTTAAAGTAAATCAAGCAATCAAAGATTTTGTTTTGAAAAGTTTACCCAGTGATTTTTGCGCAGCGTGTTATCATATCCATATACTTCCTTTTACAAACAAATTGTTAACGTAAGTCAACATTCTATCTACATTCGACAATGTCAATCACTTATTTGGCAATAATATATACCCATTTACTCACTTCTCCACATACAAGCTGCACACGCACTATGTAAAAACAGAGTAACTCACAATGCTATGATTCTTGACAAATGAACAATATACAGATCTTGTTCGAGGGTCGGGTCTGTTTAAACTTGAAACACTTGGTGTGTATATTCGAGCCTTTGGGGATGAAGCATGTTTCTGAAATAAAATTATTATTATCATTATAATTATTTGTATGTACATATATATAATTAGATACAGAGGTATTAATAGATAGATAGATAAATAGATAGATAGAGAGAGAGACAGACAGCTAGACAGACAGATAGAAAGATAGATAGATAGATAGATAGATAGATAGATAGATAGATAGATAGATAGATAGATAGATAGATAGATAGATAGATAGATAGATAGATAGATAGATAGATAGATAGATAGA
>CAXITT010000160.1:167623-183310 GCA_964033795.1 Lymnaea stagnalis | reverse complement strand
GATGGATGGATGGATGGATGGATGGATGGATGGATGGATGGATGGATGGATGGATAGATGGATAGATGGATAGATGGATAGATAGATAGATAGATAGATAGATAGATAGATAGATAGATAGATAGATGGATGGATAGATGGATATATGGATGGATGGATGGAAGAATGGATGGATGGATGGATGGATGGATGGATGGATGGATGGAAGGACGGACGGATGGATAGATGGATGGATGGATGGATGGATGGATGGATGGATGGATGGATGGATGGATGGATGGATGGATGCATGGACGCATTTGATGCATTGCTGGATAGCTAGATTAGATAGAAATATTTTTATTGAAAACTTTTTCTTGATCATTTTTTTTTATCATCAGCAATGGAGTACTTTGAAAAACATTTTTTTTTAATGAAAATTTTCCTTACAGGTCATGGCCCATTTTCACATTTCTTTGAGGAAGAATTTCTTAAAAGGCTTGAAGGGTTTACAAAGATGTCGGTAATTTTTATTTACAACTTACTCATATATAAATATTTATAATTTCAAAATTTCTCCAAATAAGTATTTTATTGAGAATTTTCAACTGAAGAAGACATAAAATATGAGGTTTTTTTCAGTTACCAAATGTGGCGGCAATGCGTCCAACCCTGATGGTTGCTCGACGCCAATTATTATCTCTTTTGCTTTCAGAATAATCATTCATGATTTCATTTTGTTTAATTAAAAAAAAAAAAGTAATATTGAATCAATATGTGAACAAATTTAAAACATATTTAATTCATATTTCTCAAATAACATAAGTCATTTTTTTTTATTGTTTTAGTACCCGTGATGCCGAGGATCCCACACCAAATTTCTTTATGTGTGCATTTGATTCAAATTTTCGCGTGGCAATTTGAAAAGATAAAACTTTATTTGTTTAGCCAAATCTGCTGGACATTTCAAACGGTTGCTTTATATTTTGATTTTTTTTTTCGAATGCAAACTTTTATTTATTTTTTTTTTCATGTTTATAATTTTTTTTATCTGAGTGAAGATTTTTTTTTATGGATTCATTCGTCATAGACAATAGTTAGTGAACAGTAGACATAGATCGATTGGGAGATCTGAACTGGGCATGAAACTATAAATTGGGCAGGCACGCACTTATGAAATTCTTGACTTAAGGCAACATTTAGGCCACTTTCCTTTGCTTTAGAAAGATAAATACATAAATAAATAGTAACATATCGGTCTTGTTTTTTTAAGAAACACTCGAAACATGACCGACCCATATCTAGCCTCTAGCTAAGGCCGCTGACATGGGCCATGGTTGCCCCCGCCCCTCCCCCCGAAAGTTGGTCTGGAACGCGTAATAGTTTAACGCTCACAATAAAATTTTTAAAAAATTTGTTAAAGAATTATATATAATTACATTTTATTATTTTCTTATAGTAAAAAAAAAATGAACCTACGAAGCATCATATTGCAGGCTATGTTACTAGTGTGAAGATGTCACGCCTGATTTTATTTAATACTTTTTAATTAATAGAATCGAAAATGAAAACTAATTTATAAACTGTCGTAATGTTTTCCTAAATAGAGTCAATTTTTATTATTTTAATGAGACTTATTGTGACAAATTATTCATGGAGCAAAGGCTTATTTGCATACATCTCAAAGCAACATAAAATAAAAAGTAGCGGATATATTTAGAAAAAAATGAATAATAATTTACAATAATTTACAATCATTAGATTAACATTTTTTTAAACTATTTTTTTGCGTCTTTCAGCATGAATTTGTGTCCGTTAAAATGTTTCGCCATTTAGTAGAGATGAATGAACTGATGGAGCCAGGTGGCAAACTAAGAGAATTCGGTCTGACTGAGGAAGACATAACATTTATTGAAGAGCAGATAGAAGGAAACCATTACAATGAAGATGGGGTATTGTTTCTATAATATATATTAATTTATCTCTCAATTTAGATCTCTTCGCTTTTCAATATTTTATTGTTATTGAGGAAATGAAGTAACACTATTGATACAACGCAAAGGCATAGTTAACATATTTATATTATAATTTCTAATGAAAATTGTTACTTTGAAGTTGATCAGCTACAAGATTCCAGAGTTAATATATGCTAGATGCTTTTTAAAACTAAATTATAGACTTAATTGGCAAGGTTCTAGAATATTAATTCAAATTTTCAATTGTCCTTTTAGGTTAAATTACCATTACAAAGTCCTAGATGAAAGATTTTAGAGTTAGGCACTCACGATTACACAGATAGGAATTGTCATGGTATTAGTTGTATAAGCACATGTTTGATTACAGAGGTGTTATTAGGGGTCCACCCGGCTAATCCAAGCAAACTTTTTTTAAAAATTGTTTCATATTTTCAACATATTTTAAAATAAATAGTTCAATGTAAAATTTGACGACCATCTTGTTTCCTTGCAATTATCAGAATTTAAAAAAAAAACATGAATGCCTCCAACGAGTAAGACATTTTAACAGTGAGCAATTTGATCAAAAAAGGTAATCGTGTAAAATTGTCCCCTCCTATGTCTAGTGGATCTTTGTTGGCTTTAACTTCAACGGTATCTGTAGGTAAGGTTTTAAATACATCACAGATTGATCTCGATGCATGATTCTGCATTCCGCCCTATTTTTCCAATGCATTTACGTCTGCAAAGTTTTAAATAGCTTGATGTAAAAAAAAAATAATAATTACCTTACACTATTCAGAAAAAGAGCCATGAGTATGCTTGTTTCCGTGCCTTAATTCAACCATGCTAAAAAATTTTACCAGTTTGACCTTGGCGGTTGCCTGCCATTACGAGTATGTTATAAATTATGTGCCACACGTAAACTGAAAAAAAAAATGTATGTGATTAGATGAATCACCCTGGAAAATCCCAACTCCATATGAGTTGTTTTTTTTAAAAATACTTTGATTAGTCAGAATGACAATGGTATTTGGCTTTATAATATGTATGTAGGCCTTTATATATAAATAAAAATCTTCTTTATTGCAAAAACTTGGATAAATACAAACGATGGAAAAGGAAAAAAAAAATCGTTTTCTATTTATTTGAGCCTATTATGAATTTAAAAACCTGGTTCGGGTATACATTTAAATACACTAAATGCTAATTAAGTAATTTTTTGTATTTGCTTTTTTTTTTTTTTTGTATATGTAAATAATGTATAATTAAATATAATTTCTAAAACAAAATGATATTTTCGCTTCGGATTATTTGATGAAGATCTCTTTTCTCAACAAGACGCTTTTTATCTTATTTTTTTTACAAAATAAATCGAACTCTTTGGGGTCAAAAGGCCCTTACATTAAAGAAAGTACTTTTAAGGATGGGGGTCACTACAAAATTAGGAAGAGTGCTAGAGGGTCATGGCATTAAGCAATTTGAGAACAACTGAACAAGGTGTTGCCTAAAATTATTAGAAAAGGCCCTTTGAATGCTTACTAACAAACCATTCATGTTGCAGGTTGAATATAAAGACGAATTTCTTATTGGATATATATAGTTTATTTTCAAATTCAATTGTGTGCATTAATATTTAGAGGGATACTTTTTGCCTGCCTCAGAATTAATCTTAACAATTCAACACTAAGATAATATTTATTTCAAATTAAATATATTAAGAAATTAAATTAAAAAAGGAAATTACATTTTTCTTGAACAAATTGTATGTCATTGCAGACGTGGGCACGTGTAGGCCGAGGGAAAGAAAAATCATTTTTGTATGAGGTTAGTTTGAAATTACAAGATTTTTTAGTTTACTAGCATATTTTTCGCTGCGGTTTTGGATTAATACTGCTATGTTTCTGAAAATATTGAAATAATTGATTTCTTATACAGATATTATCAAAATGCAAAGTTTCTATTTTTATTATGTCTTATCATATAAGCTAAACTGTATTTTTTGGACATTAATTATAACGAATTCTCAGAATGTTACTTTCTCGTTACACACTTACAATGTTGCCAATAGATTGTTTCAAACAAACGCAATGGGATAGATGTGGACAAGTGGGATTACTTTGCGAGAGACTGTCACCATCTTGGAATTAAAAACAACTTTGACTACACTAGATACATGAAGTTTGCCAGAGTAATTGATGTTGATAATCAAATGCAAATATGCATTCGAGACAAAGTAGGTTTTCCCATTGTTTCAATAAAAATCAAATATGTATTAGTTCTTGGTTTTAAGGTTATATTACTTTGATTTTAGGTAACGAAAGATTCTATTTTTGATTATTGTTTTGTTTATATCTAAAATTTTATCTTTTGTTTTAGATTTTAAAGCAAAGTTTTAAGTTCTAAATTTAAATTTTATTTCATTTTTTTTTTCGTTTGAAGAAAAATCAGATATTTTCTTTTCTAGGAACTAGGCAATTTGTACAACATGTTCTACACCCGATACACCCTTCACAAATACGCTTATCAGCACAAGGTCAAGTGTGCCATTGAAGCAATGTACGAACATATGTCGTTTTTGTTAAATCTAAAAACAATGTAATTGAGATTGCGATTTATTTGTACAAATAAATAATTAAAATAATGCATGTGTGAAACTAGTAAAAAAACAAACAAAAAAAAACGATTTAATTATCATTTCGATTGAATACTGTCCCCTCAAATAAGAGAACAACGAGAAAATGGTAATCAGACATAAAAAGTAAACAAATTTGTTGTAGGAACTTAAAAATGGGCTTTTTAAACTTAAAATTGAACTATACTAAGGGAGTATAGAAATATAAACCAGTCTAAGCATTTCGGTGGCAAGGAAATTGATGGAGTAACTTTTGGATTTAAAAATGAGGAACATTAAAAAAATTAAGTAAATGATCTATAACTTATGTTGTACTTAAATTTGAATGAATTTACTGTCATTCTTACATGCGTAATTGTGTATGCCGAACTAAGCTATATTTTTGTTTGTACTGCAGGCTAACTCATGCTTTGCTTAAAGCAAATAACCATATAACATTTCCGGGTTCAGACAGGTAAAATATAACATCAAATGAACTTAAGTAGTTGGTTTTAGCTGAATTGTAAATCATTTTGTTAAGGCTTTATTGGATGAGTCTCTAAAGCTTCACAAAATGTGACAAACTTTTTGAAGCAACGCATCGTATTAAAAAACAAAAAGCATTTCTCTTTAATGAAAAATTCATGAAGTAAGCTACTGATATAAACATATTCAAGCTTTAATAACAGATCAACTTAAGAAGATTCCATGCATTCCAAAATAACGTTAAATCATTATATACATTATATATTTTTTCCAACACAGAAAGCAATACAAAATAGATAAATGTAATGAGGATATGGAAGCCTTCACTCAACTGACTGACAATGTCCTCTTCAAGATTCTCTACTCACCAAAAAATAATGACGACATGCAGTCTGCTAAACAATTAATACAGCGAATTTTTAGGAGGGACATATACGTCACGGCGTTTGAGAGCATTCCAGTTGAGCCAAAAGATTTACAAAACGTAATTAATTGTTAAAATTGATTATATTTTTACACAAAGGAGGTTATAGTCCGATTTATTTATATACATGTTCGTACATTGTACTGAAAGAGTTGCTACGCTACGCCAACTTGTACCATTTTCAGCAAGTATTTCCACGAATTATGGTCAATGTTCATACTTAAAGCATTTTTCCGTCCAACATTTTAGCGTTATCATTCCGTGCATTAGTTTGAGAAATATGCTGACATGCATTCCTGCAAAATGCCTTGATTATCTTGCTTTTTGTGTAGAAGCAAGGTATAGTGATACAGTCAGCCCTGTATCAAGGAATTTATCCTGTCGCCTTATGCCAAGAAGTTTACTTAGATGGCGTAGTTAGAAATTGTTTAGCAGTCTATATTCTCCGCTTTACATTTGACATGTGGCTCTATCACATATAAGAGATATTTTAAAAATGGCCTTGTATAATGTCAGCTTATTGAAAAGTCTAAGACCCTTTTGCTCCCAGATGCCCTTTCGGAGTCTTGTAAATGAAAAAGTTACTTTAAAAATTCGACTGTTGATCTCATCATCTGTTTTTTTTTTTTAACAAGAGCGGTTGATTCATAAAATTGTGAATTTAAATTGGTTAGAGATGAATGTTTTTTGGAAGCCTTACCTGGAGCTGACTAGTGCAAGATCTATACATTTGTTTCGTACTGATGGAGAGGTCGTAGTAGTCACAGACCTTAGCAAAGCGAACATGTATTTGTTGCATTTTCAATTCCTAGCTTGCATTTTGACATAGGCATAAAAAATGTACTCGATAGCCGTTTCATCCATTTTCGCAAATAGATTTCCATCTGACTTGTATCTAAAAGGAATGCCTTTATTATTTTGAATTAAAGCATCAGTCGCGTTTATTTCATTCACTTAGTTACTGGGCATGATTCAACATTCGTCACAAGTTTGGTGACTATCCTATTTATTACAGTTGTGCATTTAGTATATGTGAATGTTTGATTATATGAGGCTCAGTATCATATTTCCAAACCGATTAAAATAGCTCCATCAGTCTTTTAGTCCGGATGGGACCATCTGCTTTGTAGATGCTATAGCGTAACAGAATGTCATTTGCTTTGAATTGCACTTGAGTATCAAGCCAATGGAATTCTCTGAACTATCATGTGATCTGTGCGTTACAGTAATAGCTCGGATAAACTCAAGATTATAACAAGTTCACAGCAACGTGAGTTTAATGATGTGTGTTGGAAAACTACTTAGGCTAGTTTTACTCATGCTCGACGATTGGTGATCAAGTGACCTTCATCTGACCTCCTTGGATCTTTTGATACGCACTTGCTCTCCCATTTATCCCTTAGAGTCCTCTTAAAAGGATAGTGCCCTCGTTTTTCGTCTTTTATTCGAAGATTCTATAGAGCGCTTCATGTCTTTGATTGTGTGCCTGTCTCATCGGGACTGTTTTTGGTAGTGAAAATTTGATAATAGCTAGTGCTATGCTTTTTGATGTGATGCCCTTGGTTTAGCTTTAAATTAGCTTCATTTTAGCCTCAAAGTGTTATATTTCCACCTTAAAAACTGTGTTTAACTAACTAACAGACATATTTTGGTGAAGGTCTAAGATTACTGTCTTAAGACCCCGGCTTATAAATTGACAACCAGCACCATCTGCTGAGCTGAGACATGCAAATATTTTCCTCACAAAAGGCTTTCCACCTGCCCTGGCTTTCTCTGGGACATCTATTGAGGGATATTCGGTCAATAGGTGCGTTAGTGTCTCTAGGATCCGGCTGCAATGCTGGCAGGTAGGAGCCCTGTTGGTATTCAGCCGCCAGAAATATGTGCCAACGGGGCAATGCTCAGTGCGTATCTGTGTCGCTAATTTTGATTTGTGTGGCCAAGCCCCCACTATGGGTCTTGTTTGCTAGAACTTGGCAGGTTTGAAAACGACTCCTCTGGCTGTCGTTCTGTCTGCCCATTCTCTGTACCACGTCGTCCTGAAATGGTCTGCCAGACAGTTCTTAATTCCCAAATAGGATAATTGTACTTCTGGTTATGGCTGGGAAGTTCCAGTTTTCGCCTGACTGTCCGCTTTATAATTTCCACTGACGTTGACATTATCTGGGATCCACTGCACGTAGACTTGCCTCCTAGTTCACTGATTTTATACAGGTCATCAAAGATGACTTCAACTAAATGAGTGGTGCCTGGTTTCTTTCGCAGGATCTCAGAAACAGATCCCGTGTCCGAGTAAACCATCACATTGAGCCACTTAGGTTCCGTCTCCTTCAATGTGCAATACTATAGCTCTAGGGCCCTGTGAATAGCCTCAAGATCCACAACGAAATTTCATTATGCAGTCCCACAGGGCCCGAGAGTTTTTCATTCGGTGGTGTCCCTGCTTGTTATAGTATAAGTGCAACATACCCTGTGGTTCTTTCTCTTAGATTGGCAGAGCCATCCTGAACACTTTCACTGGCATGTTGGAAAATACAGCCATGATCTCTAGGGCAGCCGCTTTCTGAACATGTTCAGGGCTGCATTTAGTGACTGCTGCATCGGTTCAGTCCAAATATAAAAAGCGACGAGAGGGTTCCGCATATGGCGGATTGACTGGGATTTGAGTCCGACGTTCTCTATTGCAAGGCAGGTTGACTGTTCTCTCAAGCTCCACGACCTGGTGCATGAAAGAGGATCACTTTAGTCTCCTGCATGCCACCCAGTTTTCTTGCAACTGAAACGACAGTTCCCTCTCGTTAAGCCGTCAGTACCTCTCTGAGGAACTTATTATTGCTTTCTCCTCCTGATTTTTAATGGTTCTACATTAGTCAAGAGCTCTACAGCAGATGCGGATGAGGTCCTGAATGAGCAACAGATGAGTATCAGAGCCTGATTTTGGATTTGGCCCATTTTTTCCAATGCAGTTTTCCTAGGAAAGGCTTGGACTGGCATTCTGTAATCCATCACTGACCTTACACTTCCTAGGAATTGAGCTCTAAGGGTTCTTGTGCCCGCACCCCAACTTGTGTGTGCCAATTTTTTCACCATATTGAGCTTGGCGGTTGCTGGGAGCAGAGATCTCGTACAAAAGTATGCATTTGCACCTTTTGATCCAATTTGACTCCCAAGTAAATCGATTGCTTGTCCCATTTGAGCACTACATCGACCTCCTTGAACTCGATCTCCTGTTTGAGAATGGTCCGCCTGTTGGTAAATGGCCAATAGACCATCTTCTTGTTATTTATTTCCTAATGCCACCGCTGCTGTACCTGTTGATAGTGGAAATGTCTGGCTGTAATAGTGTTTGCAGGCTGTGGACATCATTGCAATTACTGCAGATGACAAAATAGTCGATATACATAGCGGAAATGGTTGCTAAATAAATTCGCAAGTCATTGATTTAGGTTAGGAAAAGAGTGCAACTGAGGGCTGAACCTTGCGAGAGTCCCTCTTCAATGGTGCTTTTCAAGGAGGTGTCACTGCCGAATTTCTTCTTGATTGTCCAGTTTGTGAGAAAACCGGAAACTCACCTATACACATTGGCAGTTACTCCCAACTTTTCAAATTCAGCAATTTGCCGGACCTCCTAACTCGGTCGTAGACTTGTCAGAGATAAACAAAACACAGCTACCGTATGCGACTTTTTCTGTAGCCTATCTGTTATGGACTGGAGAAGCCGGAGCACCTGGTCTACAGGCTGCATTCTCTTGCGGAAGTCTTCCTTTATTGGGCTGAGGCTCCAGGTACTCTCCAGGTACCATTATAGCGTCTGGTAAAAATTCTCTTGGCTACATTCCCTAAACACAATGTTAGGAAAATTGTACATGATCTTTTGATCGAGTTGCTTCCCTTCTTTTGGGAATAAAAACGATAGTAGCACTTAGCAATGATCTGGGTAGGATTTCTGTTACCCTTAATCTTCATTCGTTACAGATCTTGTCCGGACGTAGTGCCTTGCGGCGTTGCACTTGTCGATTGCAGTTTGCAATCCTGTCATAGTGTAAGATGCGGTAAAGACTTCAGCAAGTGGTCCCAAACGTTCGGCAACTTCTCCATTTTTCCGTAGAATGTTTAGATTTTTGCTCTCTCTGGACTCCTTCTGCCTTAGATTAAACTTTGCAAAATTCTTTTTTCAAATCCTCTACATTATTGGCATCTGTAGTAGCCGTGCCTGTCACCGTTGCAGAGGACGCAGATTTCGAGCCTTTCCCATGCAGGATAGCGAGTCCATCAATTGCCAGACTTTTTTCCGTCTTTCAGGTCGAGTTTTCCACATGTCCCAACCCATTTTTACTTTTTCGCCCTATCGACCTTGTTCCGAAGCCCAGTCTTTTGTTTATTATAAGCCGCGCATGCAACGGCCGTTTTCATCTTGCCGTCTTTTGCTCGGGCCTTCTTCTGTTCACGAACTATCTCTGCTGACCTCTTGTTCCAAAAAGGACGGAACTTGCGAACTAACTGATAGACATATAGATAGAAGGAGAAATAGACGAATAGATAGATAGTTATTTATATATATATATATATATATATATATATATATATATAGATATAAAGAAAGAAAGATAGATAGAAATATAGACATATGTATATTGCAAGATAGATGGATACATATATATATATATATATATATATATATATATATATATATATATATATATATATATACAGAAATAGATAGATAGATTATCTTGCATATGATCTAGGGATAGTTTGCTTGGCCACTGTGAGAAAAAAAACACACATAATTGCTGTATGTGTCAATGGTTTCAGAGGTTTTTGGAATCCCAGCTGATTCCGCGATTGGGCTCTCTATTTTTTACAAATAGAGTCCCTTAGGCTGTGCTGAGCAATCAGTGTCTCCTAGCAAACCTTTGCTTACCAAGCAAAAGATCAATTGTGTTGAGAGTCGGTCGATAGTCACTGCCAACCTCATCCAAGACTTTGCTCTGGGTCTTTAGCTCGAATTTGCCGAGGCATGTGTTATATTGGGGCGCGACATGGTAATTTTGCCAGTATGACACTGTGGTGTTTCACTGTTGCCGTTTTGCAGCCTTATGAGGTTGGTCGTGAGCTCGACGTCCTCTATCGGCGTTTGAATCAGAATAGCCTATATCCCCCATATGAGCATTGAAATCTCCTGCTATTATTCTATCGCTAAAGAGGGTCTTTCCATGCGAGGGCAGGCACAAGTGTTCCTACATATGTTATAAATATTTTGTTAATGGTAAAAGACTTATCCTCTACGATTACTCTCAAGTTCAAGGTATCCGTCGCACCAATGTTTCTGCTCTCTTCCAGTTCCGCTGTGAGGTTGTTTTTCACAAGCGTTATCAACCCTCGGCACTAACGCAGGTGCAGCGGTAAACTGAAAAGCCCCGTGGCGTGCAATGTGAGCTTTTTCAGGAGCGATTTCTGAAGTAAGGCTGTGTCCACTTCCCGGCTGTGGAGTAGTTTGATGACCTAGGGTATTTTCCAACCCCGTTGCAGTTATGCTGCATAATTACGATAGTTTTAGGGTGGTGACCAGCGGGACCTTATTAAGTGTTCCCAGTAGCATCAACGCCCACAGTCGGCCTGAGCCTCGTCATCGATCTGCAGGGGGAGGAGGGGATTCAATTTCACCTCTCTCAGATTTCCTTTTGATTTACTAGCCATGTGTAATGAAGAGTGACAAGGCTGTTTTTTCTTACCTTCTCCCAGAGTAAGATTGCAAAGTAGCCCCCCCCCTCCCTTTTTTTTCACCTTAGTAGACAGACGTAACTATGTGATTGTTTAGCTTCAGGTAGTCAAGTCTAACCTAATGGTTGGTCGAGCCACGTAGAGGCGGTTCTTTTACCGGGGTTTAACTCAATCACTGTATTTCTTAAATTTTGTTGTTATGACGCGCTTTGTCACTATATAAATTAACGCCTTGTTTTCAATTGAAAAGTTATGTCTACTTGGTCTTAAAACCTTTGCATTGTGATTTCGTCAACATCTTTTAGATGTTTTAATTTATTAAGCTTTTTCAAGAATACCTTAACCATTTGTGTGTCTGCTGTCTACTTTCAATATTTCTTGAAAGCTAAAATTGCTTAATTTTAGGCTCCGATATTTGGAACTTAACAGTACGCGAAACAGAGTCCATATTGAAAAGGCGCTAAATAATCTAAAACAAATTTTCTGTCTTTAATATGTTTTGAATCTTTCTTTAATTCGTCTTGAACGCTTTGTTCTAATATTAAAAAAATAAATATTTATAGTTGATGCACCTCTTCTAAGCACTTTCATTAGAAGCCAGAGCTATTGTGAAGGTCCCGTAAATCCAGTGGATAATGAAAGTTGCATTTCAAAACTACCGAATGGCCATGGTGGCACTATAAATAACAGTTTGTAATATTTGTATAACACAACCTGTGAAACTGAAGATTATCATGCAAATAACTCGGTTCAATTTTGTAAAAATTATGACTGTCGTATCCATTTTCTTAATTTTATATGAAAATAGTTTTGAAAATTGAAATATTATGCTTTATATGGTCGATTAATATGGTTTAATTCTCTGACATAGGAAGGTACATGAGCGTGGCGACAAGGGTGTGGGGAAGATAGAACTATTTTTAGCGGTGTTTTAAGTTAGCGTGAATCAATTGTTTTTTCGTTAATTACTTGTGGAAAGGGAGTTATGTCAATGGACACCTATTTTTACTCTTAATTTTACTTTTATCAAACATTATAATGAAAATAATTTGGTTTGATTATATATGACCGATAAGGTATTTTCTTCAGAATATACTTGGCAAACATGTATCTTACTATAGTATATTTTGAAGTTAGAGAAATTAAAAAAAAAAAAAAATGGATAAAGGTGTAATGTCTTCTAGAATTTCTTATTTTGCTTTATACTTTAGTGTAGAATAATGCAGAGATATATTCAAGAATATGCCTAAATTCATCATTGCTTTCTGAATTTGCAAAATTATTCATTTAAGGTGATTTTCAGTCCCTCCCTAAACCCCACCTCCTCACACTTTTTTGCCTAAATGTCGTATATTGATTTTCTCGATTTCCTCTAACGCCCGTCGATTTAAGTGTAAAAAAATAAGGTGAAGGTCATTCAATCATGTTAGAATATTTTTATACTAGATAGTTCCCGGCAGCATTGCAATGCCACTCAAAGAAAAATGGTTTATTTGTTTTAATTATGTTTTATAGAGTTATTTTTCAATTTAAAAGAAATATTGTCATCCGTCTGGTGCGAACAAAAAAATAAATTATGAAGTTTTTTGACGGGTAAGCAGGAAATTTACCGCGGTCCATGTGAGAAGCTAAACTTTTAAAATTTAGTCCAACAACTTGTAGCGATGTATCACTCAGGCAGTAGCAATGTTTTAAATAATATTTACAAAGCGAACATAAAAAAGGCCCCCGACACCAAAAGCAAAAATTTAAAATTGTGGAACAAATGAAGGAAGCTACTAAGACCATCGGTGAATGCTCCTTCTACTTTCATGCCCACACGTTCTGGAACCAGCTCCCCTTCCACATCCGTCATTGTGAAACCTCGTCCACTTTCAAAAAGTCCCTTAAAACCCATCTGTTTAGGTCCGCCTATGATCTGTGATGCACCCTCCTTGCCCTGCCTCATTTTCTGTCACGGGTTGATCCTGTTGTATAGGTCAAAACGTGCCAAAGTGTATGCGTTTTTATAGCCATTTTAATGTTTTAGCTACTGTTTCTTTAGTAATTTTTATTGTAGTTACTATTCTAGTGTCTGGTTTTTTTCTTTTTTCTTTTACTTTAGCAGTTTAAATAGTTTATATATTTTTCATAATTGTAAAGCGCTTAGAGTTGTAAGGTAAGCGCTAAAAAAATGCCTAAATAAATAAATTATGTCAAACAGAAACTGAAACGTCGAATGTATTTGATTAAATTCCATCAACATATTAAATATAATTATTTAAAATTATATTTGTATGGCTCAATTAAGAAAAAATACATCTACAGCCCCCGGCTTCAAAATAACATTTCAAAATGGATAACCTAATATAGAAACCTTTGAGGCATAGGCTCAACAATTTACAAAAGTTGTCTCGCAATCAGGAGAAGGGTATAGGAACTCATACGCAAGTTACATGTACCTCATAGAAGGGAAATGGGGAGGGAAGGGACTATTGTAAAAAATTGTATATCTGTAAACATTTTTCCAATTTCAGTAAAATAATAGAACATTACTTTTTATTTTTTTTCTTTCTTTTTTTTTTTTTTAAAGAATACGAAAGTATTTTTCGGATCTTTAGCGTTACGATCAGCATTGCTTATTGTTATATATATTAATTCGAGCAACTAAGCTACTGTATTTTAAAATTTTTAGTAACACCTCATAAAACCAAAAAAAAAATAAGTTAATTTTTTTTTTCCAGAGTGAAAATGCAAAAATATGAGGGCGCCGATTGCAAAAAAAAAAAGAAAAAATCTAATAACTGTGCTACTTGAGATTCTTTTATTTTTTTTTTTTAATTTTGAAAGTGATCCTGACGCTTATATTTTCATTTGTTCTTCTGTATACGATTATGGTTTATTTATAACATAATATACTTTAGAGTCTTGGAAAGGAAGATTAATTGGAATTCATATAAGACTTGTAAGCGTGTTTTGTCAATTTTATGGCCATCCCCCATTTCTCAAGATTACATTTCATTAAAGATTTTTACAAATAATTTGCTTTTAAGATTCAAATTCCAAATTTGTACTATTTATAGTAAATCTCCTCTTCAATTAGATTGCTCGACTTGATTTTGGAATGAAAGAAAATGACCCAGTTGAGAAGCTGAACGTATATACAAAAGACAACATAAATAAGGCAAAAAAGCTGGCTAAAGATGATGTAAGTATCTATCTATCTATCTATCTATCTATCTATCTATCTATCTATCTATCTATCTATCTATCTATCTATCTATCTATCTATCTATCTATCTATCTATCTATCTATCTATCTATCTATCTATCTATCTATTTATATAGCCTTATAGAGAAATTGAGAGATGGAGCTTAAGGAGATTTCTACAGGCTGATGTTACTGGCTCTGAATGCATTTGAATTCAAGAGAAGGTACTTTTAGCAGGAATTACCTTCATTCCCTTCAAACAAATATTTAATTATTTCTTATACTCAAGCCTATTTTAATTTGTGAGCCGATCTAGTGTGAAATAAACTATTCAAAATGATAAACTTGGCTTTGGCTTTACTTAATATTCGTCCATCAGCAACACTATCTTTAAATCAAGGATTTCAGTAGCAAAAATCCATAAAATAGTCTTCGGCCATCCCAAAAACCTAATATTTGTGAATGGCAAATTTTTTTATGGACACTATTAGTTAGAAAAACATTCTAAATAGCAATCATTTTATTTGAACTAATGCAATATTTATGTATGTTTTTTGTCGGCATAATTGGATATGTTATTATCGGATAATTTGATGCATCATCAATCAATAATTATGTACATTATTTAGTTAGAAAATCACCACTATCATTCACAAATTTAATTTACTTATGAAATATATTTATATTTCCAGGTACAACCACAGCAAATTAAAACCGAGATAATGCAGAAAGTGCAACATATCCAAGAAGAAAAGAGAGTTGCCATTACTGAAGAAGATATCTTTGTGAATGTCAGTATTACTTAGCTGTAATTTTTGAAGGATACATCAGTCTTTTTGTTCAGTCATTTTAGGACATAAATTGTAATTTGGTTGATGACGGATTATAGATAAAGTCTTTTAAAAAATGGCTGATTAAAAAAAAAGCTATGAATATTATACTAAGAAATACATTAAAATCTTTATATTAGTTATATTCACTTCGCTTTTGTTTGAAGGGACATGACTGGCAGGAAAAAAAATCGGACAGCTAATTGACCCACTTGTCGTCAATCCAATTAGCAATTATCACACTGACTTTTTGACATTTCATAAAATTTTTAGTAACACCTCATAACACCAACAAAAAAATAAGTTAATTTTTTTTTTCCAGAGTGAACATGCAAAAATATGAGGGCGCCGATTGCAAAAAAAAAAAGAAAAAATCTAATAACTGTGCTACTTGAGATTCTTTTATTTTTTTTTTTTAATTTTGAAAGTTATCTTTTTGTTTATTTTTTTTTTTTTTTTTTTTTATTCTATTATGTTTTATTTAT
>CAXITT010000160.1:105393-166515 GCA_964033795.1 Lymnaea stagnalis | reverse complement strand
TCTATCTATCTATCTATCTATCTATCTATCTATCTATCTATCTATCTATCTATCTATCTATCTATCTATCTATCTATCTATCTATCTATCTATCTATCTATCTATCTATCTAACTATCTAACTATCTTTGTATCTATCTCTCTATCTATCTTTCTTTCTTACTATCTATCTATCTAATATATATCGATTTATCTATTTATTTTTCTTTCTATATGAGTATCAATATTCTTAAGTCCCCTTTTTCCGCTTTCCTTTTATATTTTTTTCTAAGTCCTTTCTAGAGTAAAACATTTTTGAACAACTTTTTACCAGGTCAGCAAGATATTGGGGCCAATCCGATTCAATGAAATTGTTGTGCGTGTTTACTGTTGTGTAAGCGATACAGAGAAGAAGTCCCTCATTCATGAGTGTGCTGAAGATTGGTTCAACGAAAGAATAGGAAGTAATAGCCAGAAGGAGAGTTTATAGTTAATTTCATATACTCTTCTGTCAGATTTCCTTTAGTGAAAAATAAAGGATTTTTTTTTTCATTCTCTAGCACACACAATGTTTTGTGGTTTAAACAAATTATATATTTTTTTACAAACATTTTGACTTTTAAGAATTAACATTTTCCTAATTAATTGACTATACTTTTTTCATTTTTTTAACTTTGCACAATCATCTCGTCCCAGATATATGAGAAAGTAAACCTTTTTAAAATCATTTTTATTAACTTTCTATTTGTTCGTTGCTGTCAGGCAAAATAGCCCGACGGCTAATTGCCCCAGTTCCTATCAACTTATTGAGCTAAAACTTGGCACATAGCCCTGCTCTCCATTACAACACATTCCACAATATTTGCATCCCATCTAACCCGAAACGAGCCTTAACAACACAAATTAGTTTCATGATTGTCGTAGACGAAGTTGAAGGAAATATGATTTTGCTAAATGAGATTCTTTTTAAAAAAATATTGCAAGTGCGCTTGGTGTAGTTTTTTTCTTTCTAAAATTATTTTTTCGAAACAAATCTGGGGAATAAAAGTTGGTGGGTAATTTAAATATTAATTAAATTCAGTTGGGGGGGGGGGGGGCTGATAATATGTTCGATTTCGAGACATTTTCCGAGTGCACTAATAGTGATTATTTTATAGCGCTTTACTAATTGGATATTTCGTTTGAAGATTAAAATGTTAATACTAATTAATACGAAAATTATTATTTAAAGTTATTTAATCTGCTTTAATTAAGAAAAATATGTTCATTGGATAATAGAATGAATCTTTTAAAAGTGTTATTAATGAAATTTCTAGTACATGATTCAAAGAATTCAGAATTTTAATTATGTCAAAAAAGTATCGATACCTGTCATCAAGAAAGCCAGATTATGTTTGTATTTTTAAAATAACGTAAGATCTAAAAATTAAATAATTAAAACCAAGGCTTTGTAAAACCGGTTACAAATGTATCCCTAAAAATAAAATATACATAATAATTTTTTTTAAGAACGCTTACACTTTTTTTTTTTTTAAAGAAAAAACCAAGAAATTATTTGATCTTTAAAGTTTTGTTACCAATTTCCTTTTTTGTATTTCACTTTGGATGCATTGTTTTGAAATTATTTTGATTGATAAGATATTTTTTCTATGTTTTAAAAGACACATATTCAGCAATTAAATTATTTTGTCAACGTAAAAGCATACTTATTCTTGAGTTTAAAACATGTATGTCTTAAAACATGTATGGTGATCGATCTTTCTCTTTTTGCGCCACCCAAACAATGTAATTCTTGGCCGCTACACATCCGCAATATACCCACCGCCCAGGCCTTCAAAACTGCACTCAAAACACATCTCTTTAAACAATACTACTCTGACTGATTCCCCTCCTCTGACCGATAAATGATGTTGCTGGCTGCCATCCATGGTTTGCCTTGTAAAATGTCGCGGTTGGTGGGTGAATACACTTGTGTTTTTATTTTTTGCTACATGCTGTTTTTCATTTCATATATGTTTTTTTTAATTTTAATATCATGATTATGTCTTTTTGCTATTATTTTTATGTACAGCGCGGTGAGCCCAGTCCTAGGCTGGGGTACCGCGCTATATAAGATAACTAATTATTATTATTATTATGTTTTATTACTAAAACGATTGACTCTGAGAGTTAAATAAGAAATAAGCAATTCAGAAAATAGAGGATTATATAATTTTTTGTTTTTTTTTAAATTTTTGTTGATCATTGAAAAGTACATTAAATACTTTAAAATAAAACGTTAATAGATAGGCTAAAGCAGTACTTCCCCAAACTTTTATGCTTGCATATTGTTTAACATTTCCCCCTTTCCTACTCTACCAATTTATGTATATATCCACCTATCTGTAAGATATATATCTATTATTCTATTTGCTACTTAATATTGTAACACATTTTTTATCTGGGATCAGTCAGTCCGCTTTCACTGCAATATCTATTTCTTCTGATAGTTAACCTTTATCAATGTTCTCTCTAGGCTGCGCACACCGACAAATGCGTCTCACGTATTTCAAGGGCGCATAAAAAATAGATACTTGAAAAAAAATTAATGCAGAAAAATAATTGACAAATTATTATTTTGTTCCCAATATCCTCGCTGAGGGGTAAATATATAGGAACTCCGCATGGTTTTTAGCAAAATTTTTGAGTCACTTGTGTTTATTTAAGCTTTTAAATGATCGTCTTGTTGTAATGGATTTTAAGTTGTTTAATTAATTTTTGATAAATTAATTTGTAATTAACCTCTTGTAGGGTGCATAATTGAATTATTTAATTAGTTGTTTTGTAGTGTGCATTTTAAATAGTTGTTGAGCATTATTGTTGTGTTCAATAAATTTATTATTGTATAAATCAAATTTGTGTTCGTTTTAAATATTCTTCTTGTATACTTTGCAGGCACATGATCAATGTCGTGATCACTCTGGATCCTAATTAGTGGTCCTGTAGTGTTTAATCTTTAATGAGTAACCTTTTGTTTGAATTTTGATAGTATCAATTTCCTTGCAGTTGGATGGTTTTTAAATTCATATTCGTCTTTGGTAACATGTTGGTGTTGAGTGGTTCTTAATTATGGGTTACAGAACACTTGGCATAAGGTTTAATTTTTTTAATAAATTTTTTTTAAAAATACATGTCTTTTAGTATGATAATTTACATTTATTTATTTTATTGAAGAATTCTCAATCTAGAGTTAGGGAACACTAATCAACAATGGTGTATTTTTTGTTTATATAATTTTCCTAATATTTTATTTAATTGTGTGTCTTTTGATAAAATAATATAAGGTTTTGTTTTTAATGAGTGGTCTTGTAAGCTTATATTTTTATTTTTGTTTAGCATGCTCATTGGTTGGGAGTCAGTATTCATAAAATGGTTATATTATTTCCATTAATCCTAGGATTTTATATACAATTACAGTATATAGGACACCAAGAAAAGAGCTGTCACACAATTTAAGTATGACTATTTATATTATTTGAAAACAATTTCCGAGGCATGTATACTTATTTAAGTATTTAAAAATTACAATGTACACATTGAAATATATTATGTATAAATTAAAGGACTGCCTTCCAGCAAAATGGGAAATAAATTTATTTAGCTGTTTGGCGCCATACTTTCATATGTTATTAATCGAATAATATCCTACTGATGTTTCTTTGTTTCATTATAGTTCATCTATTTTCTTACTGCTGTGTGTTAATGTATCCCTGGATTTTCTGGTCCATTACTATTGCGGACCTCATGTTTCACTATGTCAATATTTATGTTCTCTCGCTTCCTGTGTTCCCACTTCCTACGAAAATAATGGATATTTCTTGAGTTGTCTACAGTGCTATATATAATTTCAAACTGTATGCGCTCCTACACATTATTGCGATTGGGATACCACTGAGCTTTGAGCCGGGGGCTCTATGTTCGTTTTTTCTAACGAGTTATATACATATAATTTCAAACTGTATGCGCTCCTACACCATTCAAGCGATTGCGATAAAACTGCGCTAATGCACGGGTGGGTAGCTTTTTAATAAATTACAAATTGTGACATTAAATTGTGTGTGTGACATATCAAGTAGGTTTCTGAAGTAATACAACAATTCAACTATATTCCGTTTGTGGCCGGAGGCCTAAATTTCGTTTTCCAATCTTTTATTAACTACATAATTATCGCAAGCATTTCTAAACCATTCATCAAATTGTGATAAAACGTAATCAATTGAAATGCGCACTACCGCAAACGTTTCTAAATTAGAACAACCTTTTACAATATTCCGTTTGGGCCAGTGACCATAATTTCGTTTTCTCTTGTAAGAGTATTATAACTATAATTTCAAACAGAGCTATTGCATGTGTGGATGGAGCTGAATCCACTCGCAAATTTTTCTAACTTAGTGCAACAATTTTACAATATTCTTTTTCGTTTTCTTAAATGAGCTTCATCAGTATATTTTAAAACGGTGCTATCAACACTGCCGCCCTTGAACAAATTACACATTTGTAGTAAAGCAGAAAAAACACGTTTTTCATTTTTAGTGTACAGAGTATTTTTTTTTTTTATTTTATAAATCAGCTTGAATTTTGTGACGCATTTTAGAATCGGATATGACGTTGAACACGTGTTTTTTTTTTTAAATTACAAGTATTTCTTGAATAGAGTCTTATAAATTCGGAGTTATTTTGTGTTATGTAAAGACATTTTACATGAATCGAAACCGAACGAGGATTGCCACATTTTAATTTGGTTGATTGAAAAAGTCAAACGAGATCAAATTGATAAAGACATTTCTGCAGAAATACCAGATGCAGACATTGATCAATACTTATTAGAAATCGTCACCAAAAACATGATTCAATGTCAATGTGGCTTACTCAACAAAAAATCACCACGCATGTCTGATAGGAAATGCACAAAACGATACTCAAGAGATTTAATTGCGGAGACTAGCACTGGCAATGATGGCTATCCACTTTATCGTCGATAATAAACTGAATATGGTGGCAAATCAATCACTTTAAAAGTACGAAACAATTATGTTGAAGACAACAATCGTTGAGTTGTACCGTATTTACCGTTACTCTCGTAAACGTTCAAAGCACACATCAATGTCGAGTAATGCAATTCGGTGAAATCGATCAAGTACATTTGCAAATATATTAACAAATGAAACGATGTGGCAGTTCTTGGAGTGGGAAAAAATCTGGTTCAATCAATAAAGTCTACCAATATCAACTTGGACGCTACATGAATAGCAATGAAGCAGTATGGCGCATTTTATCATTTCCAATCCATGAACGCCATCCAACAGTTGTTCATTTGGCAGTGCACCTTGAAAACGGACAGCGAGGGTACTTTATAACGTTAACTGCATTTTTCTCATTGTGCCGGAATGATATTTTTGCAAAGACGCTACTTTACTCTGAAGTGCCAACATATTACACATGGAATGCATCAGCGAAAAGTTTTCAACGTCGCAAACAGGGTAAAGCATTTAAAGGACAGCCCAATTTATATTCGACCCAAGCATTTGGCCGACTGTCCACTATTCACCCAAACAATGCAGAATGCTCTTACTTGCGATTACTGTTAATCAACGTACATGGACCAACATTCTTCAAAGAACTGAGAACAGTAAACGGTCAAGTATGTGCCACTTATCGTGAAGCTTGCAAAGAATGAAAACTTTTAGAAAACGATGCTCATTGGGACACTTCGCTCTCTGATGCATCGAATATTGCTCAAACACAGCAAATATGCACTTTGTTTGCAATCATATTGACAACTTGCTTCCCATCCAATCCAAAAGATCTTTGGGAGAAATACAAAGACTACCGGAGTGAAGATAACCTACATCGTTTGCGTGCAAATTTACACCAAAAGTGTATAATGAGGCATTGGTTTGGATTGTGGACATGTGCTTGGCAATCTCTAATAAAGCACTGGCATGGGCGCCAGCAGAAAACTTTCTAAGGGGGGGGGGGCAAAAAAAATCGATTAACTTTCCAGGGGGAGGGGGGAATTTTTAGTAATGTTTGAATATAGTTTTAATTTACTTTAACGTATTTGTATGCTGAACGAACGGGCAGGACATATGCTTAGTTACTTTCTCTTTATTTTCTCTTTACTTTAATAAATTTTGTGTCTATTTTTGTCTAAAAATTTTTTATCCAATCAATCCATGGGGGGGGGGGGCAAGTGCCCCACCTTGCCACTACCTGCGGGCGTCCATGACAACTGGTGATGTTGGGAATTACTTGTCCGAATCGATCTGCAAGCAAGCTTTTCAATCGTGATTTGAAACAAGAAACGCATTTTGATATCCAAGAATTAGGTATATTTGTTTGGATGAATCTTCCGAAATTGGTTCCAGAACAACTCATATTGTATTACAGAATTATGCATGCAATTACCAAACAAATCGGTGGACTATATTTCCTACCTGCGCATGGAGGCACAGGAAAATCTTTCCTAATTTCACTCATATTGGCAATAATAGGATCACAAAAAAATATTGCACTGGCTATTGCATCATCTGGAATTGCAGCAACTCTTTTGGATGTTGGCCTCAACAGCTGCTGATGAATTAAATGCATGTCTCAAATCATCAGTTTCATGGCGGCATGTACAGAAATTGACTTTGAAGACCATTATGCGTGTAGAACTACATGATGATGCATCCGCTGAACGTTTCGCAAAACATATGTTGGACATTGGGAAAGTGGAAATGGCAATTGATGAATCAACTCAATGTTTTTCACTGCCAAAAAGCTTCTGTAAAACTACAGCTACCGCCGACAAATTCACACATACAGTTTTTCGAAATATCGCACAGTATTACAAAAATCATCATACGCTCAGTGCACGTGCTATATTTTCAGCCAAAAACAACGATTATGCCACAATCCTTCTCATACAGGAGTGCGTGGACGATGTAAAGCGTTGGATGACTTGCAACAAACTAAAGCTAAATGATGATAAAACGGAAATCCTTCTCATCCACTCTCAAAACAAACCTCTTCCTCCATTCGCTCCTTCTTCTATATCTATTGGCAACTCTGACATTACACTCTCTCCCTCTGCCAGAAACCTTGGAGTCACGCTTACGGACACCCTCTCCATGGAGAAACATGTCACGAATATATGCAGATCAGCATATAACGAAATTAGAAAAATCAGCACCATTAGACACCTCCTCTCCTTTGATGCCACAAAAACTCTCGTCTCTTCACTCATTCTTTCAAAATTTGACTACTGTAACATTCTTCTCTCAGGCATTCCTCAACACCACATAGAAAAACTTCAGAAGGCACAGAACTCAGCATGCAGACTCATTTTTAAATTAAAGAAACATGACCACATTCAACCACACATGCGGCAACTCCACTGGCTTCCAATATCCTCTCGCATCAAATACAAGTCTGCCAATCTTTGCTTCAACTCGTTCACTGACCCTCACTTTCCTGTCTATCTCTCTGAACTGTTGCTTCCTTACATCCCCACAAGACAACTACGTTCTTCCATTGACAGTAGAACCCTCTCAATCCCAAGAACTAAAACTAAGACCATCGGTGAACGCTCCTTCTGCTTCCATGGGCCCACGTTCTGGAACCAGCTCCCCTTCCATATACGTCATAGTGAAACCTCGTCCATTTTCAAAAAGTCCCTTAAAACTCATCTGTTTAGGTCCGCCTATGACCTGTGATGCACCCTCCTTGCCCTACCTCATTTTCTGTTTCGGGTTGATCCTGAAGTGTCAAAGTGTCCTCGTTTTATAGCCATTTTAATTGTTTCTATAGAATAGTAGTTACTATCCTAGTGTCTCATTTGTATTTACTTAGTTTACATGTTTTAATAATTGTAAAGCGCTTAGAGCTTCTTCTTCTTCTTCTTCTTCTATATCTTAAGGGCCCACGATCAATTTATGATAAGCGCTATATAAAAATGCCTAAATAAATAAATAAATATCCAGAAAATTAGGAGGAATAAATGCCATAGAGATAAGTACTGCGCTCATAATCCCAAATCACAAGAAAGATCAAAGCTTGATTGCTCAAATTATTGAGGAATCTCCCCACTTCTTGTAACTCATAAAATCTTCACTAAACAATAGCTAAAAAATGTAGTTATAGTGAACATATTCTAGGGAACCATCAATGTGTATTCCGTCTGATTAGATCAACCTCAGTTCATATTTTTACTCTCAGATATCTCATGGAAAAATTTGTTATTTACACACTAGGGCTTTGAAGGCTTGAGGCAATATACACAAAAGTGTCTAATGTTGTCGCCTCAACCGTTCCTTTTGAAAGATTGTTCCAGTCCCTGATTTTTTTGGGCAGGAATGAGCAGCTCCTATACTGGCTTCTAGCTGGTATGAGCTTAATTTGCCTTTCATGGCCCCGTCGCTGTCTATGGGGGAGAGGGACGAGTTTCTGTTTAATACTTGAACAGTGGATCAGCCTATTATTTATTTTGTACATCATGGAGAGCCTGGATTGTCGTCGTCGTTTCTCCAATGTTGACCAGCCTAGTGTTTCTAGCATGCTGCCAACACTAGAGGTCTTTCTAAAGCAGTTCAAGACAAAGCGTGCTGCCCGTCGCTGGACCGCCTCCAACCTGTCAATGCTCTTCTGGGTAAATAGGGGCTAGACTGAAGATTCATAATCTAAAACCGGACGGACACATGCTTTATATGCTCTTTCTTTCACACAGGAGTTTCCAATCTTTAGATTACGCCTTAAGAACCCCAGGGTCTTGTTTGCTTGGTTAGATACATTGTTAATATGCTCTGTTACAAACCTATTCTTACTTAATAGGTTCGTTGGCTTCGTTGTCTAGGGTTTTATTATATACACTTCACAACTATAATTATTAGATAAAATATCTTTATTCATCAACTAATTCCTCAACTGCCATTACTGTCACAACAACCCCAACACACTAACTCTCCTACGTCATATCCTTTTCCACACAATACGTCACAAGATACCAAGAATAATGAATAAAACAACACACATAATCTCAAACCAACACGCAATCACACGATACACTCAAGTCCCTAACATTCTCGTCCCAGTTGACCTCTCTTAGAATGGTAACACCCAGGTACTTTACGGAGGAAACTGGCTCAAGCATATGGCCATGCAGTTCATATGGGTAGTGTAGAGGAGTACAACTTCTAGAGACTGATAGTGTCTGGATTTATATAATGACACAGGTCATTTAGGGCATCGTTTTAAGTAACAACATTGTACATGATGTTTTAGAAGACACAACATTTTATTGTGTTTGTAAATTATTGAAGGATATTTGCTAAGAAAACTATTTTGGATTTGTAATGAGCGCTTTCGCATCTCACATTCATTCGGAATGCACATCTGTGTAATTCTCATTAATTGACGATCGCGGCATTATTCATTTGATAATTACAACTTATTACGGATAATTTTGTTTGCCCTTTGGATCACCATGGAAGAAAATACAATAATGCATAAAACAAGCCTAGATTAACACATATAATGCATGAAATAATTAAATGTCCTCAAATTGGATTGCAAAGACGTTTCTGTGATGTCCCTTGCAGAAACTATACTTGCCTTCTATGAGCAAACTTTAAGCTTTGTATAGGTGGATTAAATTTTAGTGACAATTTCAATAATACTATTAAATTATATTATATAAAAAATCTAGTGCTTGTAAGTTGTCACTAACCTTATTTAATATTCTTTTTCTCCGTTATTTTGAGTTAAAAGTTGCTGGTTACTATATAATTTGTAACCATTAATTTTTAAAAAAAATATAATGATAACATGTGCACTGCAGGCACTGAAATAAATAATTCAGTGAAGTTCACTAAGTTTTAAATTGCTTGGCTTCTTTTATAATAATTTTCCAATAAAAAATGTTTGTATCCAAGTTGTTATTGACACAATTTGTTCGTGTCTTATTAATCTATTTTAAAGGTTTATTGCAGTCCAACACTTCTTATAATTAGTTAATTAAACTTAATTATACTTATTTAAATGTGTTTTGTTTGTTTGTACTGATGAAGGCATGTGCCGAAACGTTTACGTGTGTATAATGTATAATTATAATTAAAGCGTAACTTTTATTGTTATATTGACACAATTAGTTCGTGTCTTATCTATTTTAAAGCTTTTTTTGCAGTCCAACACTTTTTATAATTAGTTAATCTTTTCTAAACATTTTCAGTACCACATTTGTTGAAATGAAAGAAAAATTAAATCATATTTTAGTAATTTTTAATACAGTAGTGAAAGTTTACCATGCAAAAGAAAAATATAAACTACAAATTAATTATTAAAATTTCAACACAGAAAATAACATTTAATAGGCTTCAACTAAATATATACATTCAGTTGGATATTAAACAAAATATAGAAATAATATAAATCTCCAACAAATAAAATGACAATATACCGGTATCAAATTTAAAGGTGCCATTCTTAAGTATTTTACTCTGAATGAAACTTAACAAGTAACTCGAATTCAAAGGAAGAATACATTTAGAACATTGTACATGACATAGAGTAACGCCAGTGCATTTGAGAGTATTATTACGTTCGGAAAGAGAATAAAAATAGGTCCAATCAGCTACACAATGACACATACATTTATTAATTTATTCAAACACACATGTAAATATATTTGTAATATAGTACCAGTAATCTGTAAAACTTAATAAAAGATTAATACACATCAAAATACAAACATCTCTAGAAAACATTACAAACCACCAATGAGGTCCTTTACGTCACTCAATAATATTCACATAATCAAGATTCTTAAAAATACCACATTGGCGTTTGGTGTGTAATATTAAATTTTACTTCATGGGAATAATATCAATTTAAATTAAAGCGTTATAAATCTGAGCTATAGTTGGTATTGGGGCATGAAAATAGTGATATACTTCACAGGCATTAGCGTAGGAGTGTGGGGTGTGGAAGGTTAGTACATATTTTGAATCATATAAATATATGTACTTACATGTTTTATTAATTGATTGACTGCTTGGCTACACCTTGTAAGACTATAACAAAAATAAAACAATAGACATAAGCAATGAATTTAATAACAGATTGATGGCAGCTGTAACAGTTGTCTTAGTTAAGATTCAATGGAATTTATATTATGTTAAAAAAAGGTGCTTTCATTGCCTCTAACCAGACAAAAATTGAAAACCACATCATTAAAATCAGCCGTTCTTCCACGATCAGAGTCAATACTGAATCTTGCCTAATCTACCAGTCTCCCCTGTGACATAGTTGATATTAAATACATTGTGTGACCTTTGTTTTGCTAAATACGTGCTCAGCAGAGGCGACAGTGGCAGGCATTTTGCTCAGCAGAGGTGATAGTGGCAGGCATTTTGCTCAGCACAGGTGACAATGGCAGGCATCGCTAACTAAAACGGAGCCAGAAGATTTATTTGAAAAAGGTATATCCAGGCTTTCACGACTATTAGTAGATCCAATGCATTCTGTAGTACATGTACAAAAGGTTTTTGATACAGAGATGGCAAATAAACAATACAAAAATCCTTCTTAATATCAGCTTGCCATTTTTCCGCCAATATTTGAATTTTCTTTTAGTTTATCTTGAGTAGTTTATATTTACTTCTAGAGGAAGCTAAACTTCTCAGAAATGTCCACCGCTGCATTGAACCGAAAAACGACTCAACCAATAACATTGCTATCTAACATTTATATACAATACAGACTTTCTGGAATATGCTTACTCATGGTATTCATCTATTTCATCTTTTTCTGTAGGAATAATTACTGTATCTGCCGTTCACCATTGCATAGTACAAAAATTGTTTGTTTCATGATGCCGTACCGCTAGACACATTATGTTTTCAATTGATACCAGCAATAGCCCTTCAAAGCCAAGCAAGAGAGTCCGTACTAGGAATGTTTTCTTTCATATTGGTCTGGGCAGTTAATACAGAGTGTTAACCACATTTTAGCTGTTTACAATCCTACTTTTAATACAAGCCTAGACTTGGATGCTTCTCATCATTATGTTGATGCTATCAATGACTTTGGTACTTATAATCATTCTGTGGATGCAAGCAATAACTTAGAAGCTTATCATCATTTTGTTGCAAGCAATGATTCAGATGCGTACATCATTCTGTTGTTGCAACAATTGAATTAGATGCTTGTCATCATTCTGCTGCTGAATGAAATTACTGAGATACTGACCTTCTTCTGTTGTTGCAAGCATATACTTACATGCTTAAAATCATTCTGTTCCTGCAAGCATAGACTTAGATGCTGAGGTAATGCTGCAAAAAATCTTGCTATAAAAAAAAATTACCAGAAAAATCATAAAATAACTTGACTCCAGACAAGCCTATATCTCAGTTATGCTTTTCATCAATGAAACATCACATTTTTAAAAATACCTTCAGGAAAGCCTTGTCATCTATATTTTGGGAACTACTTTAAGAAAAGGGATATCCCAAAGCTGCTAATGCCAAACAAGATAGTTTTGCCATAAATTGAAATATAGAATAGTGTGTGAAGTACATAGAGAGTCTTGTTTTTCTTTTTAAGAAAATGATTTTGTGACTGTTTAAAACAAGTTTTCCCTTTTATGTGCTCTCTTTAAGCTCTTTAGGCCGGAAAACAGTGTACCGGCTGCACCGCTCTCCTCAGGTCAGATCGAGGAACACTAGAATCCGTAATTCTATGACTCTTCCTTCAAGTATTCCTGATTTATCTTCCTTGCGTTTCCATCCCACATGTTCTTCTTCTTCTTCTTTATTTTGAGGGCCCACGATCAATGAATTGATCATTCTGGCTCCTATGTTACTTTAACGAGAACTCTTTCAAGATAATTTAATGAAGTTTGCTCTAAATGAACATTTCAAATATTTCCTCACTTAAGATTCAAAGAATATTTTCTTTATTTGAACAAAGTATGAAAATATTATCTGGTCACGTGCCAAGCTTCCTCCGTTTCCCAGTAACTGGTGGTGTTGTGCTCTTGCCTTAAGATTCACTCTGTATCAAATTAATGCTTCCTTCTCCAACATAATTCTCCACATGATGAATGTTTATTATTGGAGTTAAATGGAGGTATCTGGAAAAAAATAATGCATATTAATCAAAATAGTTTTTTGTTTAGCTAACTGTAAAGTGTGTTTTAGTCCAAATGTAGGATATCTGCATGAACAGTTTGTCCTTTCTATTAACGTAATCCTTGTCCAGTTAATGTCTAAAGTTGTAACTTGTGCATTTTGAAATTGTGATTACTTGTTCGTATTATACTTTCTGAAGATCTGACATTCTTGTTACATGGACTCATTTTATTATTTTTTTTATTTTTTTGGGGAATAATTTTAGAAAAAAAATCTATACATGTGCCCGTGAATGGGGTCAAGCTGTTTCTATATACAAATTTTATTGTCAAAGATGCAATTGTACCTCACTATATTGAATATGATACTGATGCAAAATTAAATAAAGAAAAAATAGGAAATAATAATATAAATGTCCCATAAATGTGTCAAGTCCTAGAAAAAAATGTTACACAGGATTCCCATTCCCGAAAAGAATATAATTTTGTTTTTTTGCGTTTCTACAAGCTACTAAATGTAAATTTGTCAGTTATCTTGTACAAAATTATCAATATAGTAAGACTTTATTAAATATCTGATACAAAAATTTCAGTAAAGTAATTCTTTGTCAATTATCTTATACAAACATATCAATATAGTAAGAATTTGTTGGTTCATAAGAACCAATGGGAAAAAATAATTTAAAAAAAAATCGCGAATGAATGTACAATTATTTTACAGGTACATATGTAAAATGATACAAAGTTTAAATTCAAAATCTTCATAAAGATACAGTAGAGCAGTCGTTCATAAAAGTTTTGGAATATTATGACTCTTTTTGTCTTCTACACATTTACCACAAAACCATGATGATTTTCAATCACATTTTCAAAGTCTCCAAGATTAAATAAAATAAAACTGAATTATACGTCTGATAAATCAGATTTTCCAAATTTTTCCGTCACCCATGATACTGTCTCCTCACTCAGAGTGGCGGCGGACAACCTAGATGAGATCACCTTCCAAACAGTGTTGATTCTTTCAAACTAATTAGGATCGGGTGTAGTACGGTTTACATTTGATTTGAATAACCGAGCAATCCCGCGTAAAGGATACGTTAAGTCAGTCGAGCAGGGAGCCACATTAAAAAAAAAAAAAAACTTCGCCACACTATAAAATATTTATATTGAAATAAAACTGGTATTTTTATTTACATATTACCAAAGAATGATAGTGAAAATGTAATTGATGTAACTTTCAAGCATATGTAACATTCACACTTAAAATGCATATAAATTAGGAAGCCGTTCCAAGAACATACAACAATAACAATGATTTTTTTTTTTTTAAGTAAACTATGAATAGTTCATCCTACTATTAAATGATTTTAAGCATTTGCAGCGTATTATTATAAATTTATATAAATAATTTCATATTTTAAATAAAAATTTGAACATGTTTAAGTTTTAATTTCAGGAGAGGAACTCAATCGTAAATGTGTGACTTTTTGTATTCAAATTAGCTATTTTCAAGCTAAAAAATTCCAGACGCGTAATTATAGATATATGAAATTCGTCTTAGCAGGACAAGAAATGTAAATGTTGAGATGTTAATTTTCTTGTATTTTGCGATTATTTGATACGCAATACCGAGTTACGATTTTAAAATTCAAAGTTTTCATTCTATTTATATGTAGAGTGAGCAATGTCTATTTTTCTCAATGAGAAAGTTTGTTATAGTGGGGAAGAAGCTTAATTACCTATAGAATTATACATTCTCTCCCTGGCAGCTCATAGCACAAGAATAGTTTTCAATTGCACACTGCACTAATTTTTTTTAATGCTTTGCGGCAAAAGTTAATGTGCCCTACTTTGAAGGTCAATTCGCCACATGTGTTCGTTCACATTAAGCTTTCCCGACCGGGCGGTTGTGTAAGCGTATTGAGGAAAGCGTGAGAGCGCACAACACATTTAGAGGGGTAGAGATATTATACAGGGGAGATGAAGTGTGTTCTGTTGAGGTTGTAGAGCCATCTGGTTATTGGGACTTGAAAACATGATGGGTAAAGAGAGCATAGCGCTCTTTGTGGTGATGATAGATAATATGAATGAGCTACAGGTTCTGATGCTAGTATTGAAAGTATGGGGGACACAAGAAGCTGATGGGAAAAGGAGCGTAGCGCTTTGGGGGTAATGATGGTTAATATAATGGAGCTAGAGGTTCCATATCTAGAAATGAAATTACTGAAAGAATAAGAAGCTGAAGGGACAGAGAGTATGGATCCTTGGTGGAAGTCATACGAATGGTTAAGGTGTTATATTTTCCCGTATTAGGCTTACAAATTTTGGAAGAATTAGGATATTATGGAAAAGAGACATAGTGCATAATGGAAGTGATAATAAAGAGTATAGATCTCAAGCTTTCAGTTCTAGGAGTGAAAGTACTGGGAAATAAAAAGGGAATGGGCAAAAGAGTATAGGGCCTTGTCACTGGTTCTCAACCTTCCTAATGCAGCGACCCTTTAATACAGTTCCCATTGTTGTGGCGACCCCAACCACAAAATCACTTTCGTTGCTACGTCATAACTGTAGGGTATATGTGTTTTCTGATGGTCTTAGGCGACCCCTGGGAAAGGGTCGTGCGACCCCCAAAGGGGTGGCGACTCACAGGTTGAGAACCACTGGCCTTGGTTATAGTTATAATAAATATGATGGAGCTACAAGTTTTAGTTCTAGTCGTTAAAGTACTTGCGGAAAAGGAATAAACTAGCATCATATTAGAGAATTGGTTCTCAATCATACGCATGACACCAACCTTTTGGGTAATGTCCAGTGTCACCTTTAGACACAAATCACATCCTTGTGGCCCCCCCCCCCAACCTGGTCGTCACCGTTATAACCTAAACAAGAGTTGGCCAAATTTTATAATTGCGGTAACATTACGACAGAAATGTGACAAATATGTGAATATTGAAATATATCGCGCAGCAAAATGAACCTTCTAATTTTATTTATTGTGTAACGAAAATGAGCCTGAATGATCATTACATTGATCGTGGGCCTCGAAATATAGAAGAAGACAACTGATTAAATAATTCAAAAAATATTGCAGGGTTTTAAAGTAGCATTTTTAAATAGCAGGATTAAAATGCTATTAAACACTTTGGGTTGACCTAGTTTTTGTTCACCACGACCCATGGCATGCAACTTCTCCCCCCCCCCCCCCCCCCCGACAATTTTTCGTGATATTGACATCGACGGTAAATTTATTTTAGCTGTCTACCACAACCACCCCTCCTTTCATTTGAAAAGAGTTGCAACGTTCTTATTTGTTCTAAAAATGCTGTGGGTCATACATTTATTAGAATTTATTTTCCTGAGGCTTTTAAATCATCCCTATAAACTTCTTTCAGGTTTCCAAGAAAGAAAATGTGCTAGATTTCCTAGGCACATAAATTAGGAGACTTAATACATTTTCCGGGCCTTACATGATACTATACCGCGTGTGTTTGTGTGTGTATAAATTAATATTGGTATCTTTCAAAGATTACTCCTTTTGACTTGTTGTGCATTAATCTAATAGGTTTTCTTTCACAGCTTTATTTATATTACATTATTTATATAAATTTATGAGTAAAATTAAACTTAACATTTTTAATATCATTAGGTTTCCTATCGTTTTTCTATGTTTCCTAGTTGTCAGCCCTTTGATTTGTCGTATTGTTCATTTAACGAGCAAAACATTCAAACAGATACCATTTGCAAAACCATATAATGCGTAGCAGTAAATTACATCAAATGAAAAATAACGATCTGGATAGGGCATACTCTCCCAAAATCCCAAGATAACATTACGAGACAATTCCTGATAAGGAATCTCTTATCTGGGACATGATTACGTCATTTTTCCTCTGTGCTGAGAATCCTATCAGACGCTGCGTGCGTATTGAGCGTGGCTTATATCATTTGATATATTTTACCACCAATTAAGCTATCTCCTATTTTGGTTGAGCCTTAGGAAATGATAATAAATTATGGAATGTTCTAGTTACAAGTACAATCTGGAATACGCCTCGAATTCTCGGTAGAACCGACTATAAAAGCAAAGAGAACAATGCTGAGGAAGAAATGACATTGTGACTTCACGGGAAAAGACTGTGTTATTTTGTGTTTACTTATTAGTGTTAATTCATATTCATCATTGTACCTTATTTTTTTTTGACACATTGTACAAACTGTGTACCGGTAGAAGAAAAAAAAATTATTCTGTAACTTGATGATTTTTAATCATATTTCTTTAATTTTGACATTATATTGGTACTGAAATAAATGTTTTTAATTCTAATTAGAAACCTTTTTAAGTGTCGTATTTTGCTATTCTATTCCTCATATAGTATCGTCCTTTGTTAGGCACTGTTACGAGCCATAAACTTAAAATAAGAGATTAGTTTCTCACAATAGACAGCAGTTCTTAAAAGAATCCATGGGGAAAAAGAAAGAAATGCACATTATTAGGGACTGATTTAAATCATATGTCCATGTGAGATTAAAGGCATACGAAAGTACAAAGCATATTCACTCCATTTTTTAAAAAAAATTCATTTGTGGCTATTTCTATTCAATGCTCCTATATGACAGGTGGTGTTCGGAAAAATTGGAGCATTTAAAATTATAACTGTAAGTGGCGCCATATAAAAGTCCTAGATCAATATATATATATATATATATACTGCTGTCAATCGGTCGATGTATCTCGTTGCGACAAGGATTCTGTAGCGTTGATAGTGGAGATTTCATGTCTTTTTAGTTTGTTATAAAAAAATTCTGTAAAATTTCTGACCAATAAAAAGTGTCTAAAATGATTTTAAGTAACATTAACAAATGGCGACATGTCTCATTTGCTTGTCTTTTACCCATCATTAATTGTAGAGCAAGTCAAAAGTGAATAGTTTATAACACTAAGAGAACCGCTATATTGGATGATTTCAATTATGTAAAAGATACCGTGAATTAGAGATCCATAAATTCTTATAAAATATCACAAATTATCCCACTCGTAGCTCGTATTTAAAGTAAATGAAATGAGGTCACCTAAGGGTCAAACTGAGATTGAAAAACAATGTGATGTGGGCAAAGTTATTTTTAGGTACCGGTACCTAGATAAAATAACAGGTGCAAAATATCGCCTCTCTGTGCCCATTGGTTTTTTGGTCTATAAATATCAACAATTAAACTAAATCACTGATATTTATATTTATAATGATACCCGGTAAATATAATTATTATTGAATTATTTTTAATTAAAACAATCCAAAGCATAAAAATTACTGTAGGAAATAAGGTATCGGGTAAAAAACAAAACAAACAAAAAATATAAAAAATATCTGTTCCGGTCGTTTAAACCAAACAAACAGGAGATATATTTAAATTTTAGCGTGAATGCCTTTTTGTTGAGTATGGGAAGAATTTTTAATTGAATTCAATGAATTTTATTTTGTTTTGTTTGACCTGATTTAGAAATTTGCCTAAGGGTGTGATTACATGCTTTAAATGATAGTAGTATTACATAGGATGATCCCTTATTGTAGGCGTTGGAGAAGTTGGGGTAATTATTTAAACACGTGAATGAAGCTGCGGCTTCATTGCCGGACGAATTATGACATGTCGTGTGCTTAAGAAAGGTTAAAGGTTTAAAAATAGTCATTCAAAAAGGTCGATAAAGGCGATCACTTCTTTGGTCAGTTCAAATTCTCCCCTTAGATGATTTATTTGGTTATGAAAAGTAGCTAATAAAAATTAACAAGGGCAAAACATATATACATCTTTAAACTTTCTCAGTTGAAATTATATTATCTATTGAAATCTTTTGCATAATGTCTATGACTTACATTACACCACATTCAGTGATATGCATAAGCAATCCTTGAGATATGTTTGTCTCATGGTTTGTCACGGTTTGTAATCTAACCCCCCAACCCCCCCCCCTCGCACTTAAATTTTTGGCAGAAAATTTAGTCTTTTTTTCTGCTTACTTCTTACGGGGTAAAGGTCTTCAATAATCGTAACAGGATGTAAAGATGGCAATGCTAATATTTATTTTTCCAATGGAGAAGTTGACCGATATAAATATAAGCGAAGTGAGTCACAAAGTGTGTGAGAGGAATAACAATATATATGTTGCGTGTAACTGAGAAAGCAGTAGTGATTGTCGACGTAAATGTATTGTTTAATGTATGAAATGTAATTACCAGAACTTTAAAAAAATCTCTAAAAATGCTGAAACTTTTGTCAATAGTTAGTTGTAATTTGTCTTGTATGCAAGCCCCATGTCTGCTAAGTCCTATGGCACGGCTTAGTTTAGCCTAATGGGAAATAAAGCCATGTGTTCAAACCTATCAAAACAAATGTGCATTTCTTGTGTAAATAAATGAATAATGTCTCAACTTTTTTCTCCGTAGGAGTAATATTTTTACTTTAGAATTCAAATAGCACTATATTATTAATGTGAGATGACTTACGTATTATTAAAAAGTTGGCTTTGTTGAATTATAGACATTTCAGAGCGAAAAAGCTGTGTTATCTCATGAAATTCAAATATGTCTTGTCTGAAAATAAATATATATAAATATATATATACATAAGCGTCCGCTATAACAAAAGCAAATGGAATTGGTTATTAGGATTTAAAAAAAAATTAAAAGTTGCCATCAAGTATAAGTTATGCAAGAACACTTGATAATTTTTTTTTAAATTTTATAAAATAACATAACCGGGTAAAGATGTATAATATGCGTAAACTAACGCAATCTTATTTAAAGCATTTAAAAAAACGATTGTTTGATCATTTATACAGTTCTTTTTTAGATACAGGTCACTATTCGATTTTTAATTCTTTTTTTTAAATTGTTGTCTGAATTTATACGTCATTTCCTTAATTATTATTCTTTTTTAAAATTCAGACTGCCATTTATTAGACAACAAAAATGTTTCAAAATGATGATAAATTAATAATTAGAACCGGTATAAGCATAAATAAATGTTTAATTTTATTTCAATAATCAAAAATTAGAAAAAAATAAATAAATTAATAGTCAATTGAATGTATAGAATATAAAATAAACTTTTAAGAATCGACTTTCTTAGCATTTCCCAAAAGTTATCTGTAATTACTCTCTTATAAAATCTAGGAAGAAACAGAAAAATACTTACTTAAGAAAATGAAAATATGAAGAACTTTGACTTTGGTTAGTTTCAGTTGAACGTTCTCCTCCACTTGTGTCTTTTGCCCATAAAGTTTTCGTTAAATATTGATATTCTGTTATGTACTTGCATAAACAATCATTTTTTACTAAGGTGTGGCATGCTTAAGGTATGGTAATCAGTTTGTGGACATCATAAGTTTTACACTGGAATGATCTCATCAGAGTCGCGACTTCATACTCTCTCATCTCACGGACATTGGCTCCACAGTCAATTAACAATTCAACAATATCCATGTTTCCTTTTTTCAAAGCAAAATACAAAGCAGTTGACGAGATTTTGTAGTCTTGAACCTCTTTATCATTTTTAAGAATCATTAATTCAACGATATCTCTGTTTCCATAATATGATGCAATAATCAGAGCTGTTAATCCATATTTATTATTCTCATTTATATTTGATCCATTTTGTATAAGTGTTTCAACTATTTCTTTGTGTCCATATTGTGACGCAATCATAAGAGCTGTCATTTCATTGATATTTTTATCACCGGTATTGGCGTCATTATCAATCAGACATTGAACTGTGCTTCTATGTCCATTCTGTGATGCTTTCATTAAAGCAGTCCAACCGTATTTATTTTTCTGGTTAATAAGTGCTTTTGCATCACATAGAAGTTGTACAATGTCTTTAAAACCTTTTTCTGCTGCTATTAATAAAGCTGTCCAACTATAAGCATTTTTTTCATTAACATTCGCCCCTCTTTCAATCAACAATTTCATGGTTTCCAATTTGTTATTCAGCGCTGCTATCATGAGATTTGTCCAACCATCAGTGATTGTCTGATTGACATTAGCACCGTGATCAATCAGTTTACCAATAACAGCATTGTGTCCATTCTGCGAAGCTATTGACAGTGCTGTCCATCCAACCTTATTTGTGGCATTAACGTTGGCATTATTTTGAATTAATTGTTCCAAGGTTTCCATGTCATCACACTCTGATGCAAACATCAATGCTGTCCAACCATCTTTATCTTGTATGTTAACATCTGATCCATTTTGTAATAGTTCTGAAATGATTTCTTGACGTTTGTGAAAATCTGGATACATATTCGTATTCCTGTTCTCACTTTCCCGTACCATAAAAGAAAAATCATTGCGTACAAAAAATGGCTTTATATCTTTATGTCCACTAATTATAACAAGCATAAGAGCTGTTTGACCATTGTCAAGTCTTTCATTAATAGATACACCTTTTTCTATTAGAAATCTAATAATATGAGATGTAATATTTGTAGTGTACTTTAAAGCAGCACTGAATATGTCCGTAAATATATTTGTATTACACTTAGCACCACAATCTAGTAATAACTCTAAGACTTCAAAGTGCCCAAAAAATGCGGCTATGTGCAGGGCAGACCAACTTCTTCTTTCTTTTCCATTTTCATTAGCTATTTCTATGGCTATACGTACAGTTTTAACATTATCGATTTGTTCCTTTTTAATAAACAGTATAATATCATTCGCCTTCCTTGCATCCCATAAAAGGATAAGAAGATTGAAATTAACTAGTGCTAATTCGTTTATATTGGCTCCTTTTTCTATCAAAACCTTAACAACATCTCGATAACATTTTAATGACGCCACGTGTAGAGCAGTTATATCGTCTTTAGTTTTAGCATTTTTGTTAGCCCCTTTTCCAATTAGTAGATCCACTATATCCTTGTGACCACTAAATGCCGCTTTGTGAAGTGGAGTCCAATCTTGAATATCCTTTTCATTAACATGTGCTCCCTTTTCAATTAGTAGATCCACTACATCTTTGTGACCAAACATTGATGCTAAGTGAAGTGCAGTCCACTCTTGATAACCTTTTTCATTAAAATTTGCTCCCTTCTTAATTAGTATCTCCACAATATCTTTATGACCATTTAATGCTGCCAAGTGGAGCGCTGTAAATTCTTTAATATCCTTCTCATTAACATGTGCTCCCTTTTCAATTAGTAGATCCACTACATCTTTGTGACCATTTAATGATTTTCCATGAAGTGCAGTATACTCGTGAAAATACTTTTCATCAAAATTTGCTCTATTTTCAATTAGTAGATCCCCTATATCTTGATGACCATAAAATGATGCAATGTGAAGTGCTGTCCTTCCTTCAATATTCTTTTCATTAACATTTGCTCCCTTTACAATAAGTAGATCCACTATATCTTTGTGACCTTTTAATGATGCGATGTAAAGTGCAGTAAACTCGTGAATATCCTTTTCATCAACATTTGCTCTATTTCCAATTAGTAGATTCACTATATCATGATGACCATAAACTGATGCTATGTGAAGTGCTATCCTTCCTTCACGATTCTTTTCATTAACATTTGCTCCCTTTACAATAAGTAGATCTACTACATCTTTGTGACCTTTTAATGATGCGATGTAAAGTGCAGTACATTCTTCAATATCCTTCTCATTAACATTTGCTCCCTTTTCAATTAGTAGATACACTACATTTGTGTGACCATTTTGTGCTGCTATGTGAAGTGCAGTCCATTCTCGAATGCACTTTTCATTAACGTTTGCTCCCTTTTCAATTAGTAGATACACTACATCTGTGTGACCATTTTGTGCTGCTATGTGAAGTGCAGTCCATTCTTGAATCAACTTTTCATTAACGTTTGCTCCCTTTTCAATTAGTAGATACACTACATCTGTGTGACCATTTTGTGCTGCTATGTGAAGTGCAGTCCATTCTTCAATATCCTTCTCATTAACATTTGCTCCCTTTTCAATTAGTAGATACACTACATCTGTGTGACCATTTTCTGATGCTTCATGAAGTGCAGTATATTCTTGAATATCTTTCACATTAACATTTGCCCCCTTTTGAATTAGTAGATCCACTACATCTTTGTGACCATTATGTGAAGCTAAGTGAAGTGGAGTACATTCTTTAATACTTTGTTCATTAACGTGTGCTCCATTTTTAATTAGTAGATCAACTATATCTTTGTCACCATTTTGTGAAGTTATGTGAAGTGCAGTACCATCTTTAACACCCTTCTCATTAACATTTGCTCCCTTTTCAATTAGTAGATACACTACATCTTTGTGACCATAAAATGATGCAATGTGAATTGCTTTCCATTTATTATTGTCTTTGTCATTAACATTTGCTCCCCGTTCAATAAGTAGATCCACTACATCTTTGTAACCGATTTGTGATGCTATGTGAAGTGCAGTACATCCTTCAATATCCTTCTCATTAACATTTACTCCGTTTTCAATTAATAGATACACTACATCTTTGTGATCATTTTGTAATGCAATGTGAAGTGCAGTACATTCTTTAATATCCTTCTCATTAACACTTGCCCTATTTTTAATAAGTAGACCTACTACATCTTTGTGACCATTTTCTGATGCTTCATGAAGTGCAGTATATTCTTGAATATCTTTCACATTAACATTTGCCCCCTTTTGAATTAGTAGATCCACTACATCTTTGTGACCATTATGTGAAGCTAAGTGAAGTGGAGTACATTCTTTAATACTTTGTTCATTAACGTGTGCTCCATTTTTAATTAGTAGATCAACTATATCTTTGTCACCATTTTGTGAAGTTATGTGAAGTGCAGTACCATCTTTAACACCCTTCTCATTAACATTTGCTCCCTTTTTAATTAGTAGATCCACAACATCTTTGTGACCATTTTGTGAAGCTATGTGAAGTGATGTACATTTTTGAATACCCTTTTCATTAACATTCGCTCCTTTTTCAATTAGTATATCCACTACGTCTTTGTGACCATTTGATGATGCTATGTGAAGTGCAGTACATTCTTGAATATCCTTTTCATTAAAATTAGCCCCTTTTTCAATTAGTAGATTTACAACATCTTTGTATCCATGTTGTGATGCTAAGTGAAGTGCTGTATATTCTTGAATATCCTTCTCATTTACATTTGCTCCCTTTGTAATAAGTAGATTTACTAAATCTTTGTAACCAAAATCTGTGGCAATGTAAAGTGCGGTCCTCCCTTGACTATCCTTTTCATTAACAATTGCTCCCTTTTTAATCAGTAGACGTACTACATCTTTGTGACCTCCCATTGTTGCTATATTAAGTGCAGTCCATTCTTGCATAACATTATCATTAAGCTTTGCTCCCTTTTTAATTAGTAGATCCACTACATCTTGTGGCCATTTATTTATCTTTTGTGAATTGCAGTACATCTTCGAATATCTTTTCCACTAACATGTGCTCCTGTTTCAATTAGTGCATCCCGTATATCTTACTGACTATTTAGTTATGTAATGTGATGTGAATTTTTTTAATTGAATTCCATTTTCATTTACATTTTCCCCTTCTTTAATAAAGGGATCTACTACATCTTTGAAAAGATTTTCTGTTGTCATATGAATTGTTGCCCTTTATGGATTTTCTTTCTTATGAACAGTTTCCTGCTTTTAAATTAGTAAATTCAATTACTTCTTTGGGACGTGTTTTGAAGCTATTTGAAGTTCAGGCCTTACTTGAATTTTTTGTCATGTACATTCGTTTAATTTACAAAAAGGAGATCCACTACATCTTTGTGACGAAATATGCGATTCTATGTAAAGTGGACCCTATCCCAGAATTCATTCTTTTTAGCATTTTTCTCCATTTAATAAGTAATTCCACTACATATTTGTAACGTCCATTGGATGCAATGATAAATGCAGTAATTTCTTGAAAGTCTTTATCATTAACATGTATCTATATTCAGAAAAATGGTTTAAGTTTATTTTTGTAACCAATTTTAATAAGCTATATTGTGTACAGTCAGTATTAATATTTTCATCGATTATTTTTCATTTAAAATAAATAAATCTGAAAAAATTCAATGCTAAAAATATATATTTCAAATATAAATTTCCATTCTAAATTGTTTGTATTTTTAGATTGAATATTAAAGTCATTATTTAGATTAAAATTGTTCATATTTCTATCCCCCACAATCTATACTTTTAACCTGGGTCATTAAAACATTACATGACTTATATAGTTTAATGGTTCAATTGGAAAAGCCAACAATTACTATTCCTAATTATCCACGTTTCCTTATGATCTCCAAAATTTAATATTTCTTTTTATCCATTCGTTGTCTTTTATAAACATGAATTCCCACGTCTTTTGTTGAGGCTTACTTCAAATATTTTCAGCAACTCTTTGATTATTTATGACTCTTTTTAAAATACAATTTAGTTTATTCCTTTATTGTGATAATCGATGTAGCTATTTCCCTAAGTGCACAATTTCGTGATATCAGTAAACGAACGTGACGATTTATTTCACTTTGTGGTGACGAAAGTAGAAATTCAAACATACATGTTAATATTGTTCATAAACGAAGTTAGGTCTTTCATTAAAATTCTCTATTTTGCTCTTCCGTTTGTCCACAATTTACTTAGTTCATAAGGGTAATGACCTTCATTATTGTCACCATTAACTTTAATATTGTCAACAGTTGTTTCCCCGATGCTTCGAATTATTTAAAAGTTTACTAAAATTTTGTTAAAAATAATCACTATTTCTTGAGCTTCAACAAATACCAAAATGTTCAAACATGTTTCAAAAGTGACTTGTCAGTATTAGTTGAGATCCTTCTTGATGAAAAAAAAGTTTACATTTTCCAACTCATTTTAATAAACGTATCTGTAGAAAATAAGAAAAGAGTAAATAAAAATCACAAGTTAATGCAATATGAGAAATGTCTATATATAATAACGGGTATAGTCAACTAACGGTAAGAAATAAATAGTCAAAAACTGTATACAATTTAGAGTGAATATATTTGGGAATAGAGCGATTCATCACAAGAAAACCATGAAGTAGATTGCAACCAAAGTTTTCGTTTTCCCATTCCATGAGCTATAGATAGGCCCTAGAGAGTTTGTACATAATCCCCTTACCAAAAAATATCGTAAAAGGTACAGGGTAATTAAATAAATACCTTTATATGCATTCTTGTTTGCAAAGTAGATTTGCATTTTTAATCAAATTATCTACAAATTGGAAATTCATTATACACATTTTAAGTACCACACACAAGAAGCAAATGTCTAGAATAATAGTCGCGTCAATTAAAGGTAAGATAGTGTTACAGATAAACTCGGTGCGAGAGATTAGGCAAGAAAAAACATAAAATGTCATTCTAATATATCTCAAAAAGTCTAAATTATTTTTTGTTGTATATATTAAATAAACAAACTAACAAAATCGCTACATATGATTTCAAATGTTAATCAAATATATATCTGTCAAGTGTAATATTTATCTGCTGATCTATTCTCTTAATAAAACCAGCAGACCGTCGAGCGGGAGGTCATTACTTCTTCTTCGACATTCCCCCTCTTCTCCCCGACCCCCAACAGTGTTAACTCCGCCCCTGAAACAGCCCTAAATCGCATTCCGCTCGATTGACCATGCAAGTGGGGCGGCAACAACAAAGGAACAATTGGTTGGCTTCTGGTGCTGCTCGCACCATATAGATACGGTGGGTAAAAGTGGGTCGATCATTAAAATATTAATATAATTCAGGGGAGTAAAAAAAATTTCCTTTGTGAGACTTGGTGAGGAGCACTAATTGATACTCTTATAAATTGCGTTTGTATGCATTTCTTGTCAAATTTTCAACCCCGCCCCCATTTTTCGATGTTAGATTTTATAAAGAATTTATACAAAGGTGGTTTTTAAGGTAGTTTTAAAATGATTTTCAAACATCTATGGTACAAACATTTATACACTGTGATGGAAATATTCACCTAGGATTTAAATAAAATGAAATGCTTGATCTACTACCGGTTCTTTTTTTAAGTTGCAATATTTTATTTTATTGGTGTTTCAAAGCTTAAATCATTGAATGGAAAGAACGAAGCGCTTGTAATTAAACATTTTTTGAAAGACTGATCAGATAAAGTAAGATTACTAAAGACAAAGACAGTTCATACATTTTATAATTTGGAATATTTTTTTGTATTTACGTAGTTTAAATCTTTCATTGTTACCGCAGAAAGTATTTATCATGCAGGGAGATTACAGAACCATTATTTTCCTCTTTTTTTTAGATTGACACTTCGTAAGCAGAAAATACTCATTACAAGGGAGAAAATAAGATTTCGTCAAATATGAATTTCTCTACCAATATCATCGAGGCTAGGTTTTTTGTACATCAATGAATTTTTGCTGCTGTTGTTATAAAATTCCTACAAAATGTTAATGAATGTTCCTTTTTATATAGATGCCATAAAAAAATTAGAAAAATCATATTTTTGTGTATCACAGTGAATAACATGTGGTGAAGATGTCTTTTATACGTATCTATGTCACTCAAGATCTCGCCGGCAATGTTGAAGTCGATGTATGCAATTAAAATAATTTATGAACCCAACAAGAGTTTTTGTTTTTATAATTCAGACATCTATTTAAAAAAAAAAACATCAACAATGTTTAAATTAGCCTTTTTAAAATTACATGTAGCATCCCAATCTTGAAACTAATCTTGAGGCATGGATTCCCAGAGCTTGAAATATAAATATTAAAGAAAAACATTTCTACTAAAAGCATTCAACAGCAGACGAAGAAATTGTTAAAACATTGAAGTAATTACTGACAACAGAGGAAGAAAGAGAGAAAATGGTGTGTGGCTCTCATGTGGGATTTTAAAATCAATATAAAATGGATTAGGAACGGAAGCAACATTTTCTGCAAGCTGTATACGAGCATCGTCAGCGTTTACCTGACAGCACGCCAAGAAATTGCCTAAAGAAGTATATTTTGACATTAAAATGGTGTAACTTAACTTTAAATAATTCATCTCAATTTTATTACAAAATTGTTTGTATTGTTTACATTCAAAATATCACATTCTATTTAATAGAAATTGTTTTAGTGCGTGTTAATGTTGGGCTCTACCAACAATTTCATAAAAAACTTCTTCGCAAATACGTGTGCAGTGACAATTAGGATTGTCAATATTGTTCAGCTACCTGTAAATTTTAATAAAAATCTACTTAAAAATAAGCCACAAGTCAGCATACGTTAATAACATTTACTAATGCTAAAGTATCTTGAACAAACTTGGACCAAAAAAAAAAAAATTCTTTTCTTTTTTGTACCAACCTAAAAATAATTTAAAAAGCAGTTAAAAATCAAACAAAATTTATTTATTTTACATTCGGAATTATAAAAGCATACAATATAAACTTTTTAGTTGTGTATTTATACGAAGATTAAAATGTTTATCATCTTTACTGGCCTTTAAAATATAAGCGATGGGACAACCGCATGTATCGATCCTTAAGCCATTTGAATCTTAAAAATTCAATGTCTCCAAAACTATCACATTTCCAAATTAGTTAAACGTAACGTGAAGTTTCAATCGAACATTTTTAACTTTTACGTCTCCTTTAAAAATTGGAGAACCGGAACTTACGGGTTAGCTACGTGGCATTTAATAAAAACTATACAAAAATATAAATTAATGTTTATTTTTTTACGTGAATTGTCCAAAAGGAAGTCATGAATAATGAATTTTGAATGGCATCTTTGCTTTTTCGACAAATATTTTAATATTTAAAAGCATGAAATTTTACTTATTACAAACAACCTACCTTAAAGTAGAAATGGAAGAAATGTGAGATGTCATTTCGGGAAATCCCATTATTTCATCATTTAATCTACGTATCCGGAAATTTGATCGAACGAAATTTCGTCGACGGTAAATTGATCGACGGTAATTTGATCGAACGGAAATATGGTCGAATCTTTTTTTCCGTTTTTACGTTTAAATTTTGCTTCAAATGTCTTTTTGAACCTTTTTTTTTTTTGTTTTACTATATAGTATAGTGCGTTCAAAAAGAAATTTGACGAAAATCTTAACGTGTGAACTGAAAAAAAGATTCGACCAAATTTCCGGTCGATCAAATTACCGTCGATCAATTTACCGTCGACGAAATTTCTTTCGATCAAATTTCCGGTAACCTTTAATCTATAGTAGGTTTTCCGATTTTCCCGTTATTTAGTGTATCAAATTTAATACATGAAAAATTAATTCATTCACAAAAATTGGAAATAAAAAAAAATAATTTGGAAACAAATTCTAAACTAAAATAAACTATTAATTGCGTTTAAATAATTCTTAGCCTTACAGTAATATATATAGCCAGCTAACAAAAGGATTGATAATCGAAAGATGGTTATAATCGACTTTACACATTTTGTTTCACTTTCCAGCAATCAATATTAGCTAATACTAATGTTACTTACAATTTATAAAGATTTTCACTAAAAAGTTTATCAAAATGTTATAGAACCATTGAGTATATTAAGTCACAGCTCTGAGTTTCTTTGATTTTGTAACCGTGCGTGACAAAAGTGAAAATGTATTTTCCCTTCGTAAAAATAAAATTAATAAATACAATTGATTGCTTTTTAAATTGTTAAAATTTTCTAAAATTAAATACAACTTTAGCTTTGTATTTTTAACATTTAATAAGTGTTTACCCTTTTTACTTTCTAAAAATATGAATCTATGAAACTTATAAAGTAGTAAAAAAAGTAACCTTTAAATAAACTTTTAATATAAAAATGCCGATTAATGCGATCAGTGCAGTGAAACTGCATATCCTAATAGCATTCACTAATTCACTTATTGCTCATCCTAATAAGAAGAAAGCATGTAAAATGCAAAAACATAATTTTGCTTAAGTAAGGGGGTTACAATCCCGTGGCTAATTTTGTGATTTTTTAAAAATTCTGTGGATTGAGGGCGTGGGGGAATAATATGAAAGTTTCATTTGCCCAAAGCTGCACAAGATACGCCTCAGAATGATTTAACAAATATTGAATCTTCTTAGTACTTAAATATCGTGGTTGGAAATAGGGTGTAGACAATTTTACGTGGATGACAACATCTTTAAATCCTATCATATTACACTTGTGGAAAAAAAAAGTCTATATTCTCATTTTAACAATGAAGGAACAAAGTGGCTATTCGCACCCGGGTACCAGAAGGGAGATTTTTGGATTAAAAAACTATTTAAAATATTATTGTTGGGTTTGTAAAATGGCCCCGGACACGCAGCGCAGCCATTCGAGCCCCCATTAGTCCCAATTGTTCAAGGCTTTTCGGATGTCATTTATGGTTGTTTATTTTATTCGTAAGGAAAATATTACGCACAAAACGCAGTTGCGTTATTAAAAAAACAAATATCATTTCGCATAGTTATGGGAATTATATTTTTATTGCTATTAAGGTCATTATTGAACCACAGGCGAGAACCCAGCATGCATTGCAATTCCACTAAAAAAATGTGTGTGCGTTTGAATTAAATTTTTGAAGTAATTTTTAAATAGAAAATTTTATTTTTTTCGTGTGTTGCGCACCAAAATAACTTGGAGGGTTTTTTTGACGCATGAGCAGGCCACATACAACTGTCCACGTGAGAAGCATACATTTTCAAAATTTAGTCCACACACTTGTAACGATTGATCCAACCATGGTTGAAATTATATTTATATAGCTCACAAACGTATTAAAAAAAAAATAAAATCGCCAAATTCTAAAATGATAAGAGGAACGTAAACAACATAGCCCTAGTCTTTGTATACAAACACGATCAGAGGAACATAACCCATAAAGCGCTAGTCGTTGTATAAAAACATGATAAAAGGTACATAAGACATATAGCCGCAATCTTTGTATAAAAACATGATCAGAAGAACATGAACCATTATCCTCTTGCTTTGTATAAAAGCGTGACTATTATTTACTCACCTATATTTAAAGCGACTTCTAAAACACATATCAGCAGAAGGGTGAGATGACAGCATATAAACATTTGTTTTTGTCATTCATTTTTTTAGTGTAATGTGGAATATGTAATTTTTTAGCTTAATTTTTGTTTTTAATCAAAAATTTAGAATGACTTTTACTGCAATTACTTAATTTTAAAATTGCTTATCAGTAATTTTATAATTTTTTTTTTATTATCTTATGTATGATTATTATTCCTCCTTTAAATGTCACGCTTATTACAGATTATTAGTTAAACAATGCATTAATAAATTGTTTTTGATATTTAGTCATTTGCAAAATATTAAAATATTCATGTCCTTCATTCTTTATTTGTGAGTAATAAACGTTTTTGAAAAACACTATTATGTTTCAGATATTACAAAGTGAATGCAATTGAAAAAACAAATGTAAATAATACAGCATTCATGCTGCAATTGCACTTTGAAGCATCTTATTTTTTTCAACGTACTTTAGGCATTCGCTGCTCAGACTATGTTCAACTATATACATAAGTTATAATAATAATAATAATAATAATAATAATAAGACGTCTTATATAGCGCGGTACCCCAGCCTAGGGCTGGGCTCAGCGTGCTGTGCATAAAAATTGTATCAAAAGAGACATAATCATGACATTAAAATAAAATAAAAATAAATTTATGAAATAAAGAACAGAAATTATTATTCACCCACCCCACCACATAACTTTTACAAGGCAAACCATGGACGGCAGCCAGCAAGATCATTTATATTTAACAGGAAAGATACGTTTTTTATATATATGCTTTTGTTCAACTTTTATAGCATACAGATCGCATTGGATTCCATTACATGTTATTATTTTAGATATACAAACACAGTAACATATTCATTAGAAAATAAGGTTGTTTTCTTATACAAACCAATGCTACTAGGAGTCTTGACTTGATGTGTGCGCCTTCAGACAGAATGCCGCTGACAGAAATGATATTTTCTAACCTGAATTTGTAAAACACCTTCGTGTGGGATGATGTGTTTTTAACGATGTTCAAGTTGATTAGACGTTAAGATTTTTACGGCATTCTTGAGAACGGTTTGGTCTTCAAGTTGTTATTTGTGCGCTCACATAAAACGCATTGAAAAAATTGATCGTCCAGTGTTGGTTCATAGGTTTGCTCTGGTAAACGTCAATAACAAATGCATTTAAAATACACGAGTCATCAACAAAATGACTGTGTTAATAGAATTCAATTGTTCCCTTGGTAATTGGTGGGATTTAAACTTGATTAAACTAATCTCCTTTTATGTCTAACTATCTTGTTGACTCTTTGGAGCTATTCAAATTTTTATTGCTCTGGCCTTTGAGAAAATACATAAAATAGCAATTGAGCCCAGCCTGATACCATCGAGATCATGAGACATAGCATGTAGCCGCTCTCTAGTCACCGGCTGTATATTCGCATGGTGGGTATCCACACGCTTGTTTTTTATATGATTGGTATTCATATGCTGTGTTTGAAACTATTGAGTATTCACATGCTGGGTATTCACATGATCTATATTCACATGATAGATATTTACATGCTCTACATTCGCATGCTTGGTATTCACATGCTCTATATTCACATGATAGATAGTAACATGCTGGGTATTCACATGTTCTATATTTACATATGCTCCATTTATTGATCACCGATACTCTGATATCATTAAGTATTTGTAAAAACAATTTTTTTTGTAGCTGATAATCTTTACCAAAGGTAATACTTAATTTATAATTAAGAACACATTGACACAAAGATAAGAGTCGAATATAAATAGAGTATATTCGATTTAAGAGGAAGTCTCCTTATAGCATCTGTGTTCTTTAATCTACATAACATTGGAAGGGGGTTCGGTGGGGAGGCTAGCTAGAAGATAGACATTCTGTTAAACGCATCAGATGTTAAATATGTTTTTGTTTAAAAAAAATTGTGATAATTTTTATAAATTTAAAAAAAATAAATCCAAATCTGTCTCTTACAATGAATGTGTGAGTTATAAGTGCAAGCACAAAGCATGAATAAGTAGAATGATTTCTGTATAATTTGGAGAAAGGCAAATGGAAATCATATTATTATTTTAAATAGATAAAAGATTAAATGGAAACATAGTTTAAGTAAACAGCAAAGGCAATTTATTATATATTTAAATGAATTTACAGACAGCTTTTTTTAGGTTTACGAACACGGCAACTTACAGAATAGACTAATTATATTTGTAAAGGTATTTGCTTATTGCATTTGCTCTTGATATTTTGTGTTGCATAAGATTTACCTAAAATATTTATTTTGTATATAAAGAAAAAGGGGCACTTCATAATTCAAAATCGGATGACCAATGCAATAAAAGCTAGTAAATACCATTACCTTTTTGAAATATAATATGTATATAAGCCAGCAAGCACATATTTACAGATCACAAGATATATCAAGAACAACCAGCCCTATACAGTTGTTTATATAAAATATATTTGTGCCAGCTGCCACTCATTAAAAGGTCAGAAGATATATCCTCCACTTCATTTCATTTCAACATGAACTTCGACATTTTAAAACTACCCCTTCAATTCATTATCCACATCATCATTTCAATATCAACATCGTCCTTTCAATATCAACCTCGTCATTTCAAAATCTAACTAGTCATATCAATATCCACCTCGTCATTTCAATATCTAACTAGTCATATCAATATCCACCTCATCATTTCAATACCCATCTGTTCATTTCTATATCCACCTCGTCATTTCAATATCCATCTGTTCATTTTAATATCCACCTCGTCATTTCAATATCCATCTCGTCATTTTAATATCCACGTCATCATCTCAATATCAGCTTCATCATTTTTACACCCCTCTTATCATTTCAATATCGACGTCATTATGTAACATCAACGTTTTCATTTCAATATCCCTCCGTCATTCCAACATCAATTTCGTCATCTCAATATCCATACATCATTTTAAATCCACCTCTTAATGTTGCTATCAAATTCGTTATTTCAATATGAACTTCTTCATTTGAATATTCAGCTCGTCTTTCATCAATCAATTCGTCTACTCAATATCGATCTCGTTATTAAAATATGAATGTGGTCATTACAATCTCTACCATTGACATTTAAATATCCTCCTCGATATTTTATAATCCACATCATCATTTCAACATCAACTTCGTATTTTTAAAATTAACCTCGTCATTTCAATATCCTCCACGTCATGTCGAAATCTGACTAGTCATTTTCAAATCCACCTTATCACTTTTATATCCACCTCGTCATTTTAACATCAACTTCTTCATTTCAATATACAGCTAATTATTCCATAATCAATTTCGTCATCTCAATATCCTTCACGAGATTAAAATATCCAATTCATAATTTCATAATTTAAATATACAGCTCGTTATTCCATTATCAATTTCTTCATCTCAGTATCCACCATATGATTAAAATATCAACTTCTTAATTTTAATATCCATATCTTTATTTCATCACGTCATCTCAATTATTACCTTTTCCTTTCAATAGTATACAGCTCGTCATTTTAACTTCCACCTAGTCGATTCAAAATCGACCTCGTCATTTCAACTTGAACTTCGTCATTCAATAACAAACTCGTCCTTTCATTATTAACATCGTCATTTCAATACCCAATTCATCATTTAAATAACCTCTTTGTTATTTAATTTTTGGCATCGTCATTTCAACATCAATTTCCATATATTTAAAAAAAATCGAAAAATTGCCCAAAATATTCAAATATTTCCACAAAATGCCACAAATATCCAAAAATATTTTTAAATTACCAAATATTTAAAAAAATGTAAAAAAAAATAATATTTCTAAAAACTTTTTAAATATTTCAAAATATTCCAAAAAATATCCAAATATTTGCAAATAAAACCAAATCTATCCAAAAATATCCAAATATATCAAAATATTTTCAAATATTCAAAAAGAATTAAAACAATAGGCACAACTGTCCAAAAATATTCACATAATATCTAAAAATATTTAAATATTTCCAAAAAATTTCCAAAATTATCAAATATTTCCAAAATTACCCCAAAATATCCAATGCTTTCAATTATTTCGAAAAATATTCAAAAAATCTAAATATTTCAAAAAATATAATTTAAAAAGATATAAAATTATCTTAAGTTTTCAAATTATTTCAAAAAATATCAAAAAAATATGTTAAAATGTCCAAATATTTTAAAATATTTTTAAAAATATTTAAATTTTAAAAAAAATTTCCCAAAATTTCAAAAAAATTATGAAAATATCAATCTATATTCGAAAATTTTAAAACATTTCTAAGCAATGACAAAAATATCCAAATATTGTCAAATATTTCAAAAACTATCAAAATGTTTCCAAAAAAAAAAAATCTAAATATTTGAAACATACCGGTATCCAAAACTATCTATATATTTGCAAAATTATCCAACAGTAATCAAAATATTCCACAAATATCCAACTATTTCCTAATATTTAAACAAATTCCAAAAATATAAAAATGTTTTAAAACATTTTTTTTTTTTTAAATGCAAAGATACCTGAATATTTCCTAAAATATGCTACAAGTGGCAAAAATATCCGAAAACATTTAAAAATTTCCAAAAAATATCCTAAAATATCCAAATTATTCCAAATATTTCAAACAATTTTCAAAATTATGCAAAACTATCCAAATTTGAAGTGGCTATTCGAACCCGGGTCCTGTTAGCAAAAATAGATATTCCGACACTAATAGTCACGTGGGGTCCCATTTTCCGTTGATCATGTTAGGGTTAAATCGCGGCAAAAGTTTCCCAATGGCCTGGTTTTAAGATATGCCAAATTAACAAATCTCCTGTGCTCTTGTGCTAGAGTGGCCGCTAGGCGATATTATGTTTTGAGATCAGTTCCCAATATGGGATCAATTTTTTTTTATTTCTAATTTAATTAATAATAGGCCTATTTTATATTATATTTATATTATCATTTTCATTTGCAACAGTAGTTTCAAGAATTTTTTAAAAATAATTTGTATTAATTTAAAATGAAATCTTTTACTTTAGTTTTATGGTTGCCAACTCTATTTTGCCCCTAATTTATTTTATACTATGGATTACTGGTACAAAAACTCAAATAACAAACTAAACAAAAATGTTTACAATCAACTTTTACTTCAGTTTTTTTTATTATTAAATTTTTGATCTTGTGCCTGTGTTTTACACCCAGCAGCCAGGTATTTTTGAAAAAAGTCTAGCCCTTCAATATAAGAAGTCTATTTCCCATTTCTTACGTTTTATGCAATTGCATCCTCCAAGATGTTCATACCAACTATCTTGTTAATAAAGTCATGTATGAGAAAGATTATTTAGAGGATAATTGGGTTACGAATAATTTATCAGGAAAAATAGTTGGTGTTCATGTGTGTTACTACAAATGTCTGCGAAAAAGTGAGGTTTTGTTCTGATTAAGCCCAAGCTCTCTTTAGAGGCATAGTTGAATAATTTATTTTGAATGAAATTTTCATTTAGAATACCTAATTATTCCACAAAGTACTGTGTAATTAAATATTTTACTTTTAACTTCAATAATACAGATACATCTAAATTAATGAAGGGTTTAATCTTAAAAATTACATTAATATTATTAGTTTTCTAAAATTATAATGAAACTAAATGTGTATCTTTTCACATTGATTACTAGATATAAATAAAAACCTTAATCTACGAACATGGCTAAAAATTAAAGAAAATTAGAAAAAAAATATAAGAACTATAATAAAGCAAAAAGGAAAAAAAACTAATAAGAATAACACTATGAATCTATGAAATAACAATGAGAAAAGAATAATTCAAAATAATACTACTGCACCCGGGTCCAAAGCCATTTAATTCATACGGAACTACTCCGGGTCCATAAAGCCATTTTCTCTACAGAGACCCGGGTCCGAATAGCCGCATCCATCCAAATATTTACAAAAATACAAAAAAATATCAAAATATTTCAAAATATTTCAAAAAAATATCAAACATCAAAATATTTCTAATATTTTAAAAAATATACAAAAATATATTTAAAAACGCAGATATTTCAAAATATTTCCATAAATATACAAAAATATGTACCAATATCCAAATATTTATATAAATGTCTAAAAATATACAAATGACATCCAAATAGCATTTAGTCAAAATGAAACTGGAAACGCATCATCGCCATTCGGACCCGGGTCCCATTAGACTAAAGGCTATTTGGATGTCATTTTTGGTTTTGAAGAATTGGGTTCAGAAACATAAAGTCGATTCAATTATCTTTCATTCGATACCAAATTTTATCTTACAAACCAAACGATATTATTTAAAACATGTTTAATCCCTACCTCTCACTTTTGATACCGTCTCCGAATAGCCGCATCCATCAATAAATGCATCACATCATTATTATTACATCAAGAAATGGTGTCAGCGGGGCGAGTTTGCACTCTTTATGCACCCCCCCCCCTAATTACCCCTCCCCGGCCCAACGTATTGGGCCACGTAGCAGCACGTTAGAGATGCCCACTCGTCAGGACGGCCCCCACACGGGACCCTCACCCAGGTCCCCCCGGGAGCCTGGGCGCTCGACCAGGACCCCGCCTGGGGGCCGCCCCAACCAGTAGGCATGCGGTCGGTCCAACAATATGTGTTTAAACAGTGGTCTCGATCGACTTTCTCAGGAGTTGGGATGGAAAATTTACGTCCTAATATCTTCCCCCACCCATCCCGGGAAAGCGTCGGACGCCCTATAAGAGGGATTCAACAGTGGGTTTCCACAACGCAACTAGCTCGCGCTGTAGCTGGGACGAAACGGTTGCCTAGGGGAAGCGTTCTCAGCGATGCATGTTTTTAATTTTCGGCCAGAGGTTACCACCCTCGCCTCTGGCCTCATACCCGTCACCGGCAACTTGTAATCATGATCCTTACCCTGGCTCTGACTAATTTTCCGGCTGTGAAATATCACAACTGGCAGCCCTGTCGGAGCTGTTTATGTACGGCAGGTACCGAGCACACCCTTTGTCTGCCCACGCGGGGCGTGCCCAGTAGTTATGTTTCCAGGCACACGCCGAGGGGGTCGGTGGCCGACGCTTCCTAATCGACAAGCCACAACAGACTTGCCAACCGGAAACCGGGAACGCATCACATCATTGGATTTGACTGTTTGAACCACAAAGGCTTGTACATGGATTTGATGATCTTGACCAAACTTGACACATATACCCAATATTACCAGGAAGAAACTCTTAAGTGGATATGAACATTTTGTACCATTTTATTTTTGGCCGGGGCACCAAAACCATTTTTGTCAATATTAGTTACAAGTTGGTCCTTGCAGCAAGGACTGAGCCTGTTAGTCATCAGATTATAGATACTTATTTCGCATTGTGGGTCAGTTGAATGATAAAAACAAGGCTACTGCTTTGCCAAATAACATTGCTGTAGAAGAGCTGCCAGACGCTCTAAATTACTTCCTTATTACAAAAGCTAAGAAGATCAGCGCAAAACTTGACAGTTGCATCGATAAAACTCCCAAATTCTCACTCTTCAACGGCTCTCTTACGGGCAAATTTGTTGAGGTCAATGAATCGAATGTGAGGAAAACACTCGCTGATACCCCAAGAGAGTCATGCTGACTCAATCCTTTTCCAGCAGGGCTGTTGTATGAATGTCTGGATTCCTCATCATCACTTGTATTATAAATCAGTCCCTGACAACTGGTATTGTACCATCATCTTTTAAACAGGCGATTGTAACGCCATAGTTAAAGAAAGCAAATATTAACCCAAATGTGATGGAAAATTATCGCACGTCTCAAATCTACCATTTCTATCCAAAATCTTAGAAAAGGTCGCTTTCCGCCAGCTCCTAGATAATCTCATTCTGTCTGTCTTGCTTGAATCTTTTCATTCAGCATACAGGGCGCATGACTCTACTGTTCAGCATGACTCTACCTGTTGCGCGTCGTAAACTACCTTCTGTCTTCTTGTGATGAGGGCCACGTATCTATTTTGTCTTTACTCGATTTAATGGCAGCTTTCGATACGCTTGAACCCAGCATACTTCTCCAGCGTCTGCAAAAATCTTTCGGTCTCCCCGATACCGTCCTGAGATGGTTTCACTCGTATATAACAAATCGGGTTCAGTCAGTTATTTCAAACGGCTTTACCCCTATGCCATCTATAATTCAAATCGGAGTACCCCAGGGCCTCGTACTACGCCCGGTGCTTTTCACTATTTATATTCAGCCACTTGGTGCAGTGATCAAGAAGTTTGACATGATTTGGAATGTCTTTCCTGTTTTTCTCAGAAAAAGACAGACACTGGAGTCCTTTACAACTGATTTAAAAACACATCTATTTCGCAAACACCTTCTGGGGTGATGCTATCTACCATCTTTTTTCAGTAAATGTATATTGGCTTGTGTTGCTTATGGTTGAAATGAGATGAATGATTTTGCCTTTGCATGCTCGTATGTAATTTTTGTATTGTTGCGTCTGTTTTTAAATATGGTACATTTTAGATGGTTTTTATTTCTATTTTCAATATGGTTAACTTTGTATCGCGCTTCGAGCTATTGGGGATGAAGCGTGTTTTTCATATAAACGTTATAAGTATTATTATTATAAATAAAATGACCAATAAATACTCCTACATGAGAAAATGGATATTAACCAGTGTATACATACACTTGATTATCCATATTCAAATACCAAATATTACTGAACTTATCACATAGATCCCTCTGTGGTCTGAAGCCCAATTCCATTTTCCTTATTTAAGCTGTATAAATATCAATAGGTTTAGACAACACAATAGTTTCTTTTTGAATTAATTGATATAGGCCTAGCGTGGTAGCAATACACTTCATTGTCCGAAATGAAATATCCGTGGATTTAAAAACTAAGGATATCCAATCTAGAATATGCCAGAAAGTTCGATCAATTCAAAAAGCTATAAGTGTGGCACTTTTAAACCGATTTTAATGGGATACATTTTAAATTTTAATTATATAAATTATCTGAATAATTTTTATGAGGTTCACCATCTGGGAGAGAACTGAATCTTTAAAATTTTGAAATGGGTCCCAAATGGCCCCACTCTTTTATCTGAAATGAATTATAGCGATAGTAGTATATTTAGTTCGTGTTCCAAAAATAATTACTTAGAATGTTACTGTTGACAAGTTTTCAGGAGGTTATTAAATTGTATCTAGAATGTTACATAAATTTCTATATAGTGTTACGGGTATATATAAAAATGGGATATAAAAGCTTATAGTAATATTAGCGAGATCCAGCAGTAAAATGAACCCAACGGTAACGCGATCAAATCAGATAACGGGATTGGGATCGGGATCTCATCAGGAAATGATATACTTTCAGAGAAGAGAATCCTACCTTTATCTGGACACTAACGGAATCGGGATCCCACTCGAAACGGAATCTTATAAAAACCTGAAACCTACCGAGATCGGCACCGCACTGGTTAGAGAATGAGCGAAATTTATTTTCTGATTTCGGCCGAAGCCGAAAAAAGGCAGAAAATTAAAAAAAAGACCTTAGGCCAAAAGCGAATACGCAACCGAAAATGAAATATCTAGATATTTTGAAATTCGTTCCCGCATACATTCTGCGTACGTCGAAAATGATGGGAGGAAGTATAAACATTTACATTCTTTAAAAAAAAATGAGATAATCGTGAATTTTAATAAATAAACATCTAATATAGTGGTCTGAAACTAGCGGCCGCGAGCCATTTGTGACCGGAGAGACAATATTTTGCAGCCCGCTACATGACAGCAAAGTTTAGTATTAATGCGCTATCGCGTTTCCGCCATTCTCATATCTCTAGCGTGACTCACTGCAACGGTTTCAGTCGAATCATACTGACTAGTCTAATTCTGATTTTTTTTAAAAATGTTTCTATATATTTGTGCATGATAATTATAATGGCAAGAACCGTTTTACATTAGGAATAAAAGTTTTTATTTTGTATCTTTTTAAATTAACACTTACTTTTTCTAAAAATTTGAGCCATCATTGTGTAGCAAAAAAATCAAATATCTTAAAACGCCAAAAATAGAGAAACAGCATTTTGAAAATCGACCTTTCAAAAAGAAATGGTATGCAGCTCACAATCAAAATATTTACAAATTTCATTTTTCCTCTAACTAATGTCCAAACTATATGACGTCACAAGTATTTAAATGTTACAATGATAACAAGAACAATTATTTTTTTGAGCTTTAATTTATTTAAACGACATTAAAAGGAAAGTGGTTTATTGTCTTTAAAGTTGTTAAAAACTTGTTTTAAAGACAGAACAAATAGAATCTCATACACCAAAACGTTTTTGAAATTTGGCACAGGCTCAAATCTAATATAACACAAATTTTGGTGGATAAAGATTTAAATTTTGAGGCACTTCGCAGGCAAACTTGAGTTTAAAATGGGTTAAATCACATGATACATCATACATGAAATCATATCTTTTCAAAATGCAGAGGCAGTGTTCAATTCCCTTTAAATTGTTTGGCTCTCCTTCATGCCAGGGCAAGTAAGTCAATGGTCTCCGGTTTGTGTGATGCACCCAAATCCCTTCTCGGTACTTGTCAGTTCCAGATATCAGTAGCCCATCTATACGACCAGTTCGTCCTATAAGCCTTTTCAACAACGTATACTCATCTAAATTCTTCACCTCAAGGAGATCTCCACAGACCGACCTACAGACCCTTTGTGCCTCCATATCGCTGGTGTAATAGTCTTTGGAGATATAAACCACAGTTTTAGCAAGATAAAGTGTCCCATAGAATTTGTTCATCACTTCTGATTTCTTTTGTTCACACGCTTAAGATGTAGATAGAAAATGATTATGAACATGTTGAAATCTGTGATCAAAGTTTAATTTAGATCAAGACCCTGACCAAAAATAGATCTTGACCAAAAAAAAAATAAACAAACTTTTGACCATTAAATCCACACATTACCAATAAAATAAATCTTGTTTAATAATAAAGTTCTTTAATTTGTCAATAATTCTTTCAGTTGAAGATTTTAAAAAATTGTATCAGTGTTCAGCTGAGTAGTTGGTGGTCAACTGAGGTGCTTGTGATCAACTGAGGGTTTTGTAGTAAACCAAGGAGATTGTGGTCAATTGGGGTTTTTGTTGTCAACCAAGGAGATTGTGGTCAATTGAGGTTTTTGTTGTCAACCAAGGAGATTGTGGTCAATTGAGGTTTTTGTTGTAAACCAAGGAGATTGTGGTCAATTGAGGTTTTTGTTGTAAACCAAGGAGATTGTGGTCAATTGAGGTTTTTGTTTTCAACTGAGGTGTTTGTAGTCAACTGAGTTGTTTGTTGTCAACTGAAATGGTTAAGACCAAAATAAGGGGTTGGTAGTCAAATTAGGTGTGGTAGTCAACTAAGTTGTTTGTAGCCAACAACGGTGTTTGTAGCAATTTGAGGTGTTTGTAGTCAACTGAAGCATTAGTGATCAAATTAAGTGTTTGTGGTCAAATGAGGAGTTTGAGGTCAACTGACTTGTTTTTGGTCAAATGAGGTGTTTGAGGTCAACAGAATTGTGTCTGGTCAAATGAGTTGTTTGTAGTCAACTGAAGCGTGTGTGGTCAAATGAAGTGGTTATCATTGGAGTTTGTGGTTAACTGAGCTGTTTGTCGATGTCTCTGCTCTCTTAAATACCAAATGTATGTTTTTTCTCAATTCAATGAATGGCCTTCTTTTTTAAACAACGGATGTTTCTGATATGAAATGATTGATAAATTAATACCGATTGCATAGATATATACAAAGTCTGTAATTTTTTAAATGTAAAAAAAAAAACTGAGCAATATCTTTAAAATTATAGTACACTTTTCAAACATTAAGGTATGTTTGGTGAATCTTCTATAAAAAAACAAAAAAAAAGCAGGCTCACAAAAAATCTGTTGGAGATGTTTTTATGTCTGTTGCTAGCATCACCTGAAGTGCTAGCCTAGATCCGAAAATTGGATAAAATTTACAATATATGCTATTCTTTGTTTTATTTTGAATTTTTTTAAAATCCCTGCGAAGATTTTTCATTTTCAATATCTTATTACATTTTCCGACCCATTGGTGTCCTGTCCCACTCTTTTCTAACTCTTTGCAATCCTAAGTACAATTATTTCTACCGCTGAGCAACGCCTATTTCTTGCGCTTCCTTCTGGGTCTCTTAAAAATAGCATATTTGCTTTTATTTTTAATCACTTGTATGGTAAAAGGCTATGTAAATAGTTTTTTTTAAAGAAAAAATACTTATTATAACGTTTTGAAGTATGTTAATACCGTGCTTATAATATTTCCATCATGCTAAAATTTGGGAAGACAGGATATAATCGTCATAGTTGCGTATTATACACTCTCATACGGAGATAATGGTGAAGGAAGCCTATGCTTGAATGAATAAAAGTCCGATAGCTGGTTATATGAGTCGACACATAGTCTCACAGTTATGCTGTCTATAGTTGTTTTCACCGCCTGTAGTCTTGTCAACCTGTAAATTCTTTAGTCAAATTTTAATTTCCAACATGATGTCTAGCAGAGTTTGCATGTTCTATGAAACATTATACGACACAACTATCCTGCTTTCGTCACAGAGCCATGTGAATCAGATCTTTGATATGATTATAAGAGGTTTTATCATTCAAGAGACTTTTTCATGAGAAACAGGTGAGAATTACCAGGTATATCGTTCAAGGCACAATTACATGAGTTAAAGGTTGCAATGAACAGCCATATATTTCAAGGCACATTTACATGAGATACAGGTGAGCATAACCAGGCACATCATTTAAGCCGCATTTACATGAGATACAAGGTATATGACCAGCCATATCGTTCAAGGCTCCTTTACATAAGATACAGCTGAGCATGTCCAGCCATATAGTTCAATGAATCTTTACATGAGATACAGGATGGAATGACAGAGCCCACTCGTTTAAGGCACCTTTATATTAGATACAGGTAAGCATGACCAGCCATAGTGTTCAAGGAACCACTACATGAGATACAGGTCTGTATGGCCAGAGATATCGCTTAAAGTACCTTTAAATGACATAGAGATGAGAGTGACAAGACATATCGCTTAAGGCAACTTTACATAATATACAGGTTGGAATAACCAGAAATACCGTTCAAGGCATCTTACATGAGAAAAATATGAGAGTGACTAGCCATATCTTTAAAGGCATCTTTATATGAAATAGAGCCTAGAGTGACCAGCCATCTTGTCACACACGTTTACATGTGATACAGGTGAGAGTGACCAGTCATATCGTTCAAGTCAACTTTACATGTGAAACCCACGAAAGTGACCAGTCATATCGTTCAACGCACCTGTACATGATTGATATACATGTTGGATTGCCAAGTCACATCTTTCAAGGCATCTTTACATCAGATAAATGTTATTGTGACCAGCCGTATTTTTAGGCAGCTTTACATGTGATACAGATGTTAGTGACAAGGAAAATCGTTCAAGGCTCCATGACATAATATACATGTGAGAGTCATCAACCATATCTTTCAAGGCGAATTTACATGAGATACATGTAGGAGTGTCCAGACATATCTTCTATGTACATTTACACGATATACAGGTAGGAACGCCAAGTCATATCATTCAATGTAATTTTTTTTGGAACAGGAGATAGTGTCCAAGCCATATCATTCAAGGAACCTTTACAATGAATAATGAGTGAGATAGACCAGCAATTTTCTTCAAGGATCATTTACATAAGACACAGATTTGAGTGAACAGCCATATCGTTTTAGGCAACATTACATGAAATACAGGTTAGAATGGTCAGCCCTATCATGCAAGGCACCTTAAAATTACAAAGAACTTGATAGGACAACCAATATCGTTCAAGACATATTAACATTAGAAACAGGTGAGCATGACCAGCCATAATGCTCAAGGCACCTTCACATGACATACAGGTTGGATTGACCAACAAAGTCATTCAAGGCTCCTTTACATGAGATACAGTTGAACATGACAAGCTATATTGTTCAAGGCACTTTACATGAGATATAGGTTGGAACAACCAGCCATTCCTTTTATGCCACCTTTAAAAAATATACGGGCAGGGATGACCATCCATGTAATTTAAGGCAACTTTATATGTGTGACGAAATAGAGCCGACATAAAAATGTCCATTTACTCTTGCCAACCTACTTAGAAGCCCCCTCCCTTTCAAAGTCAGGACGAGTTATTTCCCCTGATCAAGGTCAAATACACACAGAAAGTCAATGAAAAGTTGCGTATTGGAACAAAGAAAGGGTTCAAGGAATGCCCTAGTCGAGACAATGTCACGTTTTGGGTGAGCGATCGTTTTTTCGTCACGCATCAAATTATTGAGATCATTGGAATCGGATGTTAGTGATCGTCCATTAAGCAATTACAATAGGATCAGCATAAAAGCCGTTGTATAACTAAAATCTGTCTCAGTAGTCGACTTAGAGCACCTTAAAGACGGCTTTTTCTAAAACCTAGTGAGTGAACGAATATTTCGATTTCATTTCTTTATTTGAATATTTATGCTACCATGTACATAGTTAATTAACCATTCAATGTTTAAAGAATGTATTTCGTTCTGATTAGAAGGAATTTCTCATCGGAATGAATTTAATTCATTTGTACTTTATATTTTCTCATTGTTTGACACGTGTGTTCATCAAAGAACACGTGTCGGCCATTTTGAGTTTTGATTATCTAGAGATCATCTCATCGTATGGATGGTGATGTGGCCACTGGATAGTAATTATCTATTCTTGGTTGTGGAGATCGTTATGTAAAGCCTTTAAACGAGGCCGTCAGTAACGAAGGAAATCAGCCACATACTGTGTCATCCATCGCGACCATTCCCTACGTTTCAATACTAAGAGGACTACCGGTGGCTCATGATTTCACATCGCCTCGACGGGGAGTGACGCGATCAAATTTAATTGTTGTTGACTGCCAGCCTGCTGTGAAGCCGCAGCAATCACGGCATTTCGGAGTGCTATATTTCAACTCCCAGTCCTGCAGGAATAAGACGGCCGAGGTGTGTGATCTTGTCTTGGAGAGCAGGGCCGACCTTGTGTTCATTACCGAGACGTGGTTTAAACGTGTCGGAGATGAGGTGAAGCTTCAAGAAATTACACCTCCGGACTACGTCCTTCACTCCTGCCCACGGCAGTCGTGCAGTGGTGGTGGTATTGCCGTCCTTTACAGGAACTCCCTTAAAAACAGTGTAACATTCTCAAAATCGGACGAGTTTGTTTCATTTGAAATGTGCAAAATGCAACTTAATTACGGTGAACAAGTGATGACGTTTCTGTGCATATACAGGCCACCTCCAAATAAGCAAAATAAGTTGAAGATCTGTCAGTTTACTGTGGAGTTTATACAACTCCTTGACATGTATGCCACCAGCAACAACAATGTCATCATAATCGGCGACATAAACTGCCATTTCGACTCCACCACCGACAGCTACGTGAAGACCCTAAAATCAGCTCTCGACACGCACGGAATGACTCAGCTTGTCAGTGTCCCGACGCAGAAGCGAGGTCATATCCTAGATTGGCTGGTTGTCAGAGAGGACCGGGCAGCTATGATCCAAAACCTCATTATTGAGGACAAACTTATTTCTGATCACTTTCCAGTCGCCTTCGACTTTGACTTGAGGAAGCCAGGACGCCTTCTGCGATCAGTAACATCCCGTGACCTCCGACAGATAGATCTAGCGGCTTTTAGATGTGACGTCGCCGCCCTTGAGTGCGGTGTAGATGACCCTGCTACAGACTACAACAGTGGCCTCAGAGTTATCTTAGACAAACATGCACCACTGTCCAAACGGCGAGTTACGGACCGCCCTTCCGCCCCATGGCTCACGCCCGAAATTAAGGACGCTAAGCAGAAGCAGCGACGTGTAGAACGCCAATGGCGGAAGTCGGGCTTGACTGTGCACCGTCAAATCTTTGTTGACCACAGGGAAAGAACCAAGAGGTTGGTCCTTGCAGCTAGGACTGAGTATGTTAGTCATCAGATTACAGACAGCGGCTCAAGCAAGGACTTATTTCGCATTGTGGGTCAGCTGACCGGTAAAAACAAGGCTACATCTCTGCCAAATAACATTGCTGTAGAAGAGCTGCCAGACGCACTAAATGACTACTTTATTACCAAAGTTAAGAGGATCAGAGCGAAAATTGACAGTTACATCGATACTGCTCCAGAATTCTCACTATTCAACGGCTCTTCTATGGCTGAATTTGTTGAGGTCAGTGAATCGAATGTGAGGAAAATCCTCGCTAATACCCCAAGAAAGTCATGTTCGCTTGACCCTCTTCCAGCAGGGCTCTTGTATGAATGTCTGGATGAAATAGTCCCCATCATCACTTATATCATAAATCAGTCCTTAGCTACTGGTATTGTTCCATCATCTTTTAAAGAGGCGATCGTCACTCCACTATTAAAGAAATCAAATCTTGACCCAAATGTGATGGAAAATTACCGCCCCATCTCAAATCTACCATTTATTTCTAAAATCTTAGAAAAAGTCGTTCTCCGCCAACTCCTGGATCACCTCACTCAGTTTGACTTGTTTGAACCATTCCAATCAGCATACAGGGTGCATCACTCTACTGAGACAGCCCTGTTGCGCGTCGTAAACGACCTTCTGTCGTCTTGTGATGAGGGCCGGGTATCGATTTTGTCTTTACTCGATTTATCGGCAGCTTTCGATACGCTCGACCACGGCATACTGCTCCAGCGTCTGCAACAAACGTTCGGTCTCACTGATACCGTGCTGTGTTGGTTCCGATCGTATCTGACTAATCGGGTCCAGTCGGTTATTTCAAACGGCTTGACCTCGAAGAAATCTATTCTCGAATTCGGAGTACCCCAGGGCTCGGTCCTAGGCCCGATGCTTTTCACGATGTACATTCAGCCCCTGGGTGCAGAGATCAGGCAGTTTGACATGTTGTATCACATGTTCGCGGACGATACACAACTTCATCAATCCGTGATCACTTCTCAGTTCCCTCAGCTGCTCAGTATTACACAGAAGACAATGGAGTCGGTAAAGCACTGGATGACCATTAACAAGCTCAAATTAAATGATGATAAGACTGAGCTGCTCCCCATTGCGACCGCTCAGAAGCAGAAATCTGCACATAACACGACATCCATTACTCTCTCAGGTGTGCGTATTGAGTTAGCTCAAACAGTGCGGTACCTGGGTGTCTACCTAGATAGAAGACTAACTTTTGAAAGTCATATTAACATGCTATGCAGGGCGATTTTTCTGGAGCTGCGCAGGATTAGTCAAATCAGGCCCTTCCTAACAATTGATACAACAAAGAGGCTGATGTCTGCATTTGTGCTATCACGCATGGACTATTGCAATGCTCTCATGGTGGGTCTTCCAGCTACGCTCCTGGATAAAATTCAAATAGCACAGAATAATGCGGCTCGCATAGTTCTCCGCAAACGCAAATTCGACCATGCAAAAACACTTCTGAGAGAGTTGCATTGGCTGCCGGTGCGTGCTCGCATAGAGTACAAAATCGCAACTTTGTGCTACCGCTGCTTACATGACCTGGCGCCGTCCTATCTGAAAGAGCTGCTGACGCCTTATGTACCCAGTAGAGAGCTCCGCTCATCCGATAGTGGCAAACTCTCGACACCACGTGTTTGCCTTGAGACTTACGGAAAGCGCACTTTCGCATTTGCTGGTCCAACAATTTGGAACGCCCTTCCTGTCGATCTTAGAAACAACCAGACACTGGAGTCCTTTAAAACAGATCTAAAGACACATCTATTTCGCAAATACCTTCTGGGATGATTGTCTACCTTATTTTCCATGTGTTGCTGTGTTGCTCCGGGTTGAAATGGCTAGAAAGACTTTGATATTGTATGCTTGTAATTAGTTTTTGTAGTGTTGTGTTTGTTTTAAATGTGCTGAATTATAGATATGTTTTTTGTTGACTTTGTACCGCGCTTCGAGCCTTTGGGGATGAAGCGTGTTTTTTAAATGAACTTTATTATTATTATTATTATTCTGTTATTCATTACAGTTGATTGGATATAACATAATAATCCATCCTTCATATTATTAAACTAATATATATTTATGTTAGAAAAGATTCATTGCTACGTGCCGACAATGGTCAAGGTGAATAAAGCTATCCAGAATGGATATAAACATTGGAAAATGTATATCTCCGTTGACGCCTCAATCAGAATTCGTTGCCTTTGGAGAGGGATTTGTTAGTTCAAGTATATAGGAATTGTTGTTCCTTTCTTTTTTAAAATCACACACTTATAGCCTGGTTGCTAGATCGTAGTACCACTGCAGTACAGTCAACCGCTCCTTAACAGCTGAATTGAAGGATCTGTTTCCTGAGGCCTGTGTCTACGAACCCCGCCATGGAATCCATCCTGAAGACCAATTCATCGCCCACAACACTAGGGCCGCGTGCTGATGGACTTTACTCACAAAGAGAAGTCTTACATACACCCACCACAGAGTACTGGGGAAGAGGTATCTAAGAAGGTACTGTTGTGACTGGTATCTCCAACTGCGTGAACGGCCTAAAAAGCCACGAGGTACATAGGATGAAGAGTCAACTCCCACAGTGAATGGAAATCTGTTTTGTAGTGCCGTAAATCTACCTTCGTGAACGCCATGAAATAAATACATGAGGTAAAGTATTAAAGAATTCACTTCCACCCTTTAAGTAATTCTATAGCATAACATATCTGTTTAGTCCCCTTGCGTGAACGCTCCAAGAACCAAGAAGGTTAGGACCAGAGAATCCACTTCTATGTTAAAGTGATCTCACTATTGTGCAAGATCTAACAAGATCAACAGAGCCGCTTCATAACATGCCGCTCTGTCAGCCCACTTACGTGATCGCCCAGAAAAGCCACGGAGTTAGGAATCGGAGGAGCCACCTCCACGTACTAGTGACTGATCAAGTCAGATGTTCAAGTCAGATGTTCAAGTCAGATTTTCAAGTCAAATGTTCAAGCCAGATGATCAGCACGAGTGACTGATAAGTTAAGTTTGAAAAGACTGATTTTATACTATTGAGATACAGAGCAAAGCAACCTTATGATACATAGGCTATACGGGAGGCAATTGTTTATAAGAAACTAGAACTTAGATAATTACCTCTGCAAAGTAGTTTTGCATATACTTCACCATTTTGCCATACAATGGTAAATAAATTAATCGTTTCATTTTAATAAATGGTGTTTTAACTTACTTGGTAGTTTAGGTAAAAATGAGTATGTAATTATGATCCTTGGTGTGTGAAATTGATCTAACGCAATATATCTAGACATAAGCAAGGGTGACACTCTTCAGAGAGTTGTTCTTAAACACTTAATGTAAAAGTCATTTCACCTCAATATGTGATACAGGTGAGATTGAGCAGCAATATAAGGCCCTTTTATATGAGATACAGTTGAGCATGACTAGCCATATTTTTCAAAGCACTTTTACATGAGATATAGTTGAGCATGACTAGCCATATTTTCCAAAACACTTTTATATGAGATATAGTTGAGCATGACTAGCCATATTTTTCAAAGCACTTTTACATGAGATACAGATTGGAATGACCGGTCATTTCGTTCAGGGATATCAACATGAAATACAGGTTTGAGTGACCAGCCATATCGTTCAAGGCAGTTTACATGAGACACAGTTTCGAGTGATCAGTCATATTGTTCAAGTCATCTTTACATGAGCTACATGTTGGAGTGAACACACGTTTCACTTAAGGCTCTATCTATGAGATACAGGTGAGAATGACCAGCCATATCTTTCAAGGCATCTTTACATGAGATAAAGGTAGGATGCCCAGCCATACCACTCGAGCATGGATTGCCATCGCATAGAATTTATTTTTTTAGGACAAATAATTCCTGTGCAACTGACTTATTATTTTTAAGAAATACCCCACCTATTGCGTAATTACAGGAAGAGTAAAAGATAAGAAATGTGTACAATACCCAAGCAAACCAATTAACAGAAGCCTGCGGCAACCGTTGCTTAGTTATATGTTTGAGAATGTCTGTGTGCCATAAGAATGCTTTCTTCAACAAATCTTTGCACGTTTCCTGCAGTTACATTGTCGGTTATTTTAAATGCGTCACATACTCAAGTAATTTGTAATCTAATCATGATCATATTTTTCTGTGCAAATCTGTTTGAAGGGAATATGTCTGGTCACATCTGATAAGCCTCATTTTGTTTCGAAATTTCATGTGTGTTTGACTATTGATGAAATGAAGTTTTTTTAAAAAGTACATCAATTGACATAACTATAATAGCATTTTGATTGATGATATATTATTGAATTATGACGCTGACCAGTACTGACTTTTTGTCTGAAGTTTAACAAGCTAGTTACCACCCCCACCCCCCTCGCCCAGAACAGACGATTGACTAATGTCGCTGAACAGTACTGACGTGATGAATTATGGCATGTGAATAACAACAACCTACTTACCCCACCCCCTTAATGCAGATGCTTGTTTAATGTCGCTGACATTTATTTTGTCTGATGTGAGTCACTAACAATCGACTTACCCCCCAGAACAAATTATTGATTAATTTCGCTGAACAGTACTGAAATGTTATCTAATGGCATGTAGTAAGTCACTAAAAAGCTACTTACCCCCATGAACTGATGATTGAAAATTAAGCAGGATACAGACGACGATAAAGACCTGCATCTTAGCTATGTCAAGTGACGTCCTGTAGAGGGAAAGTTTGATGGACTCTTTGTGGTCGTTCGTTAGCAGTATCAGTACCAATCTTAACCTTTATATAGCAATATTTTTATTTTAATTAAATTAATCTTAAACTTATGTCTGATTAATATAAATCCATGGAAAAAACAGATTTAGTAAAACAAAACAAAAAAAAACAACAACTCGGTATTATAGAAATAGATTGAATATTATAAAAAATAAATAAATTTGGATTTAGAGAAACCGATTTGTAGATTGAAATAACTGAATTAAATTGACAGCCGTGAAGCACAAATTCATATTATATGGTGAGGCTAATTTAATGCATTGTGCAAGTTAACACAACATATAGCTTGTTAGAAAATATCAGATGTACTACTGCTTAGTATTTTAAGGACTTGAATCTACATGCAGAAGACTAAAGATCTAAAGAGAAAAGTATGTACAATAAATGAAATTATGGATGGCAAAGAAATGTGTATCTGCGGTGTATTTTGCATAAACAAAACATGTATAGGAAAAGAAAAGATTTAAATTATATCGTCCGTGTTAAAAGCTAGAAAGAACCAAGAGAAGAGAAAAACAAATGAAATAGCCATAAGAAAAGTGTCTCTTAGATGCCAAACAAAGAGCCATAAGAAAAGTGTCTCTTAGATGCCAAACAAAGAGCCATAAGAAAAGTGTCTCTTAGATGCCAAAAAGCCATAAGAAAAGTGTCTCTTAGATGCCAAACAAAGAGCCATAAGAAAAGTGTCTCTTAGATGCCAAACAAAGAGCCATAAGAAAAGTGTCTCTTAGATGCCAAACAAAGAGCCATAAGAAAAGTGTCTCTTACATGCCAAACAAAGAGCCATAAGAAAAGTGTCTCCTAGATGCCAAAAAGCCATAAGAAAAGTGTCTCTTAGATGTCAAACAAAGAAGACTCAGATAGTCATGTGAGAATGCCTCTTAGATACAACATAATAATTGATGGCATGCGGTCAAGTTTTGAAATGAAATAAAAGGACAATGTATGGTAAACTTGAATTCATTGACAGGAACAATTGACCGTTTTGGCTAAGAGCCTTCATCAGAAAATAAGACGAAAAAAAAAAAAAATATTAGTTCACAGTAAAAAAAAACTAAACTAGCGCCATTTCCATTTTGATGCTTGAAGTAGGATTTCAGGAAGTGAATGAATATAAATATTGGTACTGTGAAAAACAAGGTAGAGAATCTTAACGGACCAAATACTTAGGACACATAAAATCTAAGAAATACGAAAAAAAGAATACATACAGGGAAATTGAGAAAGATTAGTAAGAGAGTATCTAATTTTGTCTTGTGTTCTGGTGAAGGCACTTAGCCGAAACGTCAATCTTTTGTCCTGTCAATGAATTCAAGTTTACCAGACTTATTTGATTAGATACGACACAAAGAAAACTAATGGGGAATATTAAAAATCTTTCGGTTATTGGGATAAATGTTTTTAAAGTTTTACTTAAGCTTTTTTTAAAACATGAAACAATCTTACGATTTTCTTTTAATTTGCATTAAATTTTACATTTTCAATTGTAATAACATATACAGGGTAACCCAACAAATTTAAGAACATCTCAGAGCAAATTGTTGTTACGTACTGTTAATCTTTAAATGAGAAATTAATCTTTTCTTTAAGTATATGGCCTCCTTCTAAAACAGTACACACAAAGGACGATACCATACGTTAAATACAACAACAAAGAAAAATATACTCAAAACTGGTCTAATTACAATTAATTCGTTTTATTAAATTAATAATACATTACACAATAAAACAATGATATAATTAAATCTATTGACGCGCACAATACTGTTTGAGTTGAACCGGTACAGTGTTGAAGAAAACACAATTTTCAATAAAAGGAAACAATGATGAAAAGGAATCTACACACAGACAGTAAGCACAGCTCTTTAGACAAAATAGCACATGTTCAAAATAAATCTCGTCTGTCGCCTAGTCTCTGTCGTTTAACTTATCAGCTCTATGTAACCTGTTTCTTTAGACTATTCTAGAACAGAATCCGCATTGTAAATGCTTCTTCAATATTCTACAGAATTCGAATCATGATACTGACTATGGATTAATTAATGGTAACAGAGGTCAATGGAAGAGTATATTTACTTAACTACGCCCCACAGATACCGCATTGCAGCCGAATTAGGTTCAGCTAAATTGAGTTCATTCACCAAAAAAATGAATGAAATAAAATGGAACGAGTGTGAATAACAGTGTTATTTAATATAATTGAAACAATTTTAAAAAGTCCCCAAGACGGAATTATTATAATGTTTCTTTTCATTAATGGCCAACGGAAGTTTTATGTTAATGATACCCTAAAGTTGTAGGTTCATAAGTACATTATTAAATGTATGCAGTTAACAAATGTTGATGCAATTTACTATGTTGTGTGAGACGTTATCACGTTTCTTGGCTACTCTGTGTACTTGTAAATATTGAAATTATTAAAGGAGCCTAAAATGTTTCCTTTTTACTGAAATTATTTAGAACATTGTTGATTATGTTTGTATAGACAGATTTAAATGGGAAGAAAATGCAAAGCCCCCCCGCCCAAATCCTCCCCCACTACCTACTCTCCCCCCCCCCCGTTAAACAAATTTAAAGATGTTAACTTCTTTCATTTGAATTTTTTTTTATTTATATGAGTTTGTGTCCTAAATTAATGTTTAAATTTAATTGGTTGTTAAGTTTTAGGGGGAATACTCTATTTTTAGTGACACCTCAGATTTATACAAACAAAATTTGCATGTAACTTCAAATTTCATCGCATGCACTATCTTTCACATCACTTCCCCTAGCCACATATTCCATGTTGATTTCTTCCTGAATATTATTTAAAACGAAGTAATCCCTACCACGAACACACCAGAAATAAAGCGAATTTTAATTTATACTTGCATCCCTTCATTTTTGTTTCGCTAGAGCACATGTAGGGATTTGACCTGCTTCATTACTTCCATCCACTCTGACCTTTATCCACCCTTGTAGCACTACAGACTATGCAGTGCCTTAGCCTGCCACAGTTCTTACTTCCACTTAGACCTAACTAATTCTGTTTTTAACCACTAGAATAAATGACCCGATTATCGGGATCATAATGGTAGGTCTTTTGCGATAATTTCTAACTGCTATCGCAAAAAAATCATCACAATTCATAACGTTAAAAATGCAATGCCATTTACGTTTCTAAGATCATTAATTTTTTAGACATTTTTATCTGCTACTAGCGAGAACCCGCCATGCGTTGCAATGCCTCTCAAAGAAATAAAGTGTTTGCATGTTAATTATGTCTCTTCAAGAGCTTTTAAATACATAAAGTTTTTTTAAGTTTTTTCCGTCTGGTACATACACGAATAAATCAGAAGGTTTTCCGACGCGAGAGCAGGCCACATACATCTGTCCATGGGAGTAGCATGGGTTTTACAAATTTAGTCTGCAAACTTGTAGCGATTGTCCCTGTGCATTGTAGATAGTCATTGCAAACGCGTGTCGCACCGTAAAATGCAGACGTTTGAATTTAAATGGCATCATTGGGATGCGTGACAACAGTACATCAGCTCCTTTAAATTTTCCATTTAAAATAGTAGCTTCAGCTTCAATGGTATTTTTTATTATGTTTTTCATTGAAACTTGTTACCGTTGTAAAGTCGTGGCTGATTTTTGATAGGCACACCAATTTTCAATGTTAAAACGTGAGATGGAATGCCTGGCAAGTCAAGCGATTGGATAATTGACAACGTCGTCTTAATTCAATACAGTATCGATGGACTTAACGTTGTCGTTTTGCCTAGGATTTCATTTTGAATGCTTAAGTTGATTGCATTGTAATCGTTCTTTTTTGGCTGAAAATATAGAACGTGCACTGAGCCACTAATGATTTTTGTAATACTGTGCGATGTTTCGAAAAACTGTATGTGTGAATTTGTCGGTGGTAGCTGTAGTTTTACAGAAGCTTGTTGGCAGTGAAAAACATTGAGCGGATTCATCAATTGCCATTTCTCTATCCCAATGGCCAACAATTGTTTTGCGAAACGTTCAGCGGATGCATCATCATGTAGTTCCACACGCATAATCGTCTTCAAAATTGATTTCTTTACATGCCGCCATAAAACTGATGATTTGAGACAAGCATTTAATTCATCAGCAGCTGTTGAGGCCACCATCCAAAAGACTTGTTGCAATTCCAGATGATGCGATAGCCAGTGCAATATTTTTTGTGTGATCGTATTATTGCCAAAATGAGTGAAATTAGGAAAGATTTTCCTGTGCCTCCGGGCGCAGTTAGGAAATATAGTCCATCGATTTGATTGGTAATTGAATGCATAACTCTGTAATACAATATGAGTTGTTCTGGAACCAATTTTCATCCAAACAAATATGCCTAATTCTTGGATATCAAAATGCGTTTCTCGTTTCAAATCACGATTGAAAAGCTTTTTTGCTGATCAATTCGGACAAGTCATTCCCAACACTACCAGTGCTTTGTTAGAGATTGCCAAGCACATGTCAACAATCGAAACCAATGACTCATTATACACTTTTGGTTTAATTTTAATGTCCGGATTTTGATTCGTTGCACGCAAAGGATGTAGGATATCTTCACTCCGGTAGTCTTTGTATTTCTTCCAAAAATCTTTTGGATTGAATGAGAAGCAAGTTGTCAATATGATTGCAAACAAAGTGCATATTTGCTGTGTTAGAGAAATATTCGATGCATCAGAGATACCAACGTTGATGATAGCTCCGGTGGTGAATGTAATTCTGGCAATTTCACTTTCCTACCCGCGCAGCAAATTCCCAGTGTTTCATTCTTAAACTTGAGGGCACTGCAATACACGCATAATTGATCCATTTTTCCAATAACAACACTTGGATGAAGACTGTAATCATAATTAGCATCGTAATGGAATGCCCTAAGATTTAATTCAGCGTACAGTGTTCGTCTGGATCGAGCAGTGCGAACACTATGGGAATCCAGTCTTGTTTCTCGTTGCTCCACTGTTTCAGACGAATGGGTTTGAGCATTGCGTAATCGAGTGGTTTCTTGTCTTGCTTTCTTTTGCTCGACTGTTTCAGATGAACGGGTTTGAGCAGTGTCTACTCGATCGGTTTCTTGTCATGCTTGTCTTTGCTTGACTTTTTCAAATGAACGAGTTTGAGCGTTGTGTACTCGAGCAGTTTCCAATCTATTTTCTCGTCGCTTGAATGTTTCGGATGCGCGTGATGATTTTTTCTTTCGTGCTTGAGGTGTAGAAAAACCAATAGCTTTTCGTTTGGGTGGCATAATTGATTTGACAGCGAATTTATTGCTTTGGGGCGAATATTAAAAATGCATGTGATATCTGTTCTTAGCAATGGTATTTCACAATTAACACAACTTGTTAGGTCACACACAAAATAAGATGTCGCTGTTTGTATTTGATTCAATTAATTTACAATATTGCTATCTTTAATAGGCTCTTCTATCTCAATACACGAAAACCTCACACAATAGGTACGTTCATTGTTGGCAGGAGAGATTCAGTTGTATAGCTTCACATTCAATTACATAAATCATAAATTCCAGCGTTAAAATCACGATATTACCATAGTTCATTACCTACGTTGTTAAGTGTAAGCGAGTTAATTAATTACTTAAGAAACCATCGATTCATGTAAAATGTCTTCACATAACACAAAACAACTCCGAAATTATAAGACTCTATTCAAGAAATACTTTTAATTTTAAAAAAAACAACAACAACATGAGTTCAAAGTCACAAAATTCAAGCTGATTTATAAAATTTAAAAAAAATTATTCTCTGCACTAAAAATGAAAAACGTGTTTTCTCTGCTTTACTACAAATGTGTCATTTGTTCAAGGACGGTAGTGTTGATAGCTCCGTTTTAAATTATATTGATGAAGCTCATTTAAGAAAACGAAAAAGAATGTTGTAAAATGGTTGTACTAAGTTAGAAAAATTTGCGAGTCGATTCAGCTCCATCCACACATGCAATATCTCTGTTTGAAATAATAGTTATAAAACTCTTAGAAGAGAAAACGAAATTATGGTCACTGGCCCAAACGGAATATTGTAAAAGGTTTTTTGTAATTTAGAAACGTTTGCGGTAGTGCGCATTTCAATTGATTACGTTTTATCACAATGTGATGAATGGTTTAGAAATGCATAGGATAATTATATAGTTAATAAAAGAGTGGAAAACGAATTTTGGGTCCCCGCCACAAACGGAATATAGTAGAATTGTTGTATTACTTTAGAAACCTACTTAATATGCCCACACAAAATTTAATGTCACTATTCGTAATTTATTAAAAAGCTATCCATCCGTGCATTAGCTCAGTTTTATCGCAATCACTTGAATGGTGTAGGAGCGCATACAGTTTGAAATTATATGTCTATAGCTCATGTTAGAAAAAACGAAGATAGGGCTACCGGCTCAAACTTGAATTGTTTAAAATGGTTGTAATAATTCAAAAACCTTGCGGTCGTGCTGGCGTCAACATCTTACCAATTTTAATGTAATGGGATAAATGGCGTAGGAGAACATGCGAAAATTATTTTTTATCAAGCTCATATGAGAAAAAGTACGAATTAAGGGCCTACGGCCCAAAACGGAATATTTTTAAAGTGTTTAAAAAGCACAGTCGAATGCTGCGCATTATGAAAAACAACCCCCTTAAAGTTTTTTTGCAATCCCATGAATGGTGTAGGAGCGCATACGGTTTGAAAATATATTATATAGCTCATATAAGGATAATGCATAATAGAGCCCCTGGCTCAAAACTGAATAATTTAAAACGGTTTTAACAATTTATAAAAATTTACGGGCTTGCTCGCAACATCTCACCAAAGTTTTATCAGAATCAGATAAATTGCGTAGGAGCGCAAGTGGAAAATATTTTTTTTACAAAGCTAACATAAGAAAAAAAAAACTAATTAAGGCTAGGAACGGAACACTTTATAAGGTTTTTAATAATTTAGTTAAATGGCCATTTATTTGGACAACAACTGACCAAAGTTTTGTTGCAATCGCATGAATGGTTTAGGAGCGCATACGAGACATACAGACATACACACATTCATTTTTATATATAGAGATAGATATATTATCCACCTACCTTACTCCCTTTTAAGCTCCTTAACTACATATTTCCTCTATAAAAAAGTACCTTAAGTTACTAAATCTGAATTATCACAAATTGTATTTCTTTTTTTTTCACTAAAGAAGTTCATTGAGGGACAATTACTACGCTAGGTAAATATTTAAGATTTACCCCTTTTAGTACTCTTGAATTACAACTTTATTCTCTAAAAAATGTTTAAAAAACGTAATCTTATAGTTACAACAAAACCTTTATATGTGATATAAATATATTTTAGAATTACAGGAATTGGATATTTATTTACATATTTATCAAAAATTAAACAAATTTATGCCTTTTAAAAATAAAAACTATATATTAACAGAATAAAGTAGAATCACGCCATCGTTTTTTTTCACGGTTTGACACACGTGTGTGTCTTTAAAAAAGTAAAAATGTTAATCTAATAGAAAATATACACCAACTTTACCTTTCGCAAAGTAAAAATAAAATAATTCGTTATTTTTTTTTTAAATAGAAGACATTAAAAAATCTCCATTTTTCAAAATTAAATTTTCAAGTGCGTACATTTTTTTGATTTTGATATTCAAGGGTATACTTATATACACGTACCCATAGTTTGTTAACACCATTGATTTTCTTAATTGTTAAACATATTATTTATTTGTAAAAAGAGAATGTCACATCTCTTTTATCACGAAGGTAATACAATGGAATCTATAGATATTGTCATCCACGTAAACGTAAACATCCTATTCACTTCCTCCGCTATGTATGTACCCAAGGAGTTTAATTATTAATACAATGTATTCATTTATTTTGAAACATATCTTATACTGCCTATGACAAAATAACCATATCAGCTCGAGATTTTTAATTAAAATTAAAGCAATCTTCCATCGGATTGTAATCCCCTCCATACCCAAAATCGATCTATTTTGCACTTCATATGGTTGTTCTTATTCGGATGAGACATAAGTGGATTAGCGAATGACATTTGGATATAGAGTTTCCCTGAATTGATTGACTGCTAGAATTACTAGCGAGAACCCGGCATGCGTTGCAATGTTACTCGAAGAAAACTAAAGGTTTGTGTTTTAATTACGCTTTTTAAGTAGTTTTTAAATAGAAAATATATTTTTTTCCGTCTGATTATAAAATAAGAAGGTTTTTTCGAAGCGTGAGCAGGCAACATACCTCTCTGCACGTAAAAAAAAATATTTTTTTTTAACATCAATCAACACAATTGTAGCGATTGATTTATCCATTCAGTAATTCTGTTTAAAATTATATTTATATTGGTCACAAAAATAAAAAAAAAATAATTCCACGGCCCAAAACGCAATATTGTGAAATGGTTGTACTTATTCAGAAACCTAATTATTATCACACACACAAATGAAATGTCACTTGTATTTGAATAAATTCCATCCACACATGGAATAACTCTGTTTGAAATTATATTTCTCTAGTTTCATATGAGAAAAACATCATTTAAGTATCCCGGAATGGTTCAAAATGGACAAAAAAAAATAATTTAGAAACCTTTGCAGGCAGGTGCTTAACAACTTACCAACGTTTTATTGCAATCGGATAAATGTTATAGGAACACATACAGAAATTATACTTCCCTCATAAAAGGAAAAAAAAAAGTAGAATGTAGGGCCCCGCGCGCAAACGAAATGATGCAACATGTGTGTAACAATTTATACACAAAAATGTAGGTGTGTGTACATCAACTCACAAAGGTTTTCTCGCTACCAGGTGAATAGGATGGGAGCAAAAACTGGACAGACATACATACATTGTTTTTTATATAGAAATAGATATAGTTTAACGAATAAAAGATACCTTTTGTATCTATCTATCTATCTATCTATCTATCTATCTATCTATCTATCTATCTATCTATCTATCTATCTATCTATCTATCTATCTATCTATCTATCTATCTATCTATCTATCTATCTATCTATCTATCTAT